>APFE030345001.1:0-17317 GCA_000404065.3 Pinus taeda
GGACACTTGCGTTAATTTTATGTATGACAATAATAACTTGGAGGAAGTGTTTTCTTACAAGTACCTAGGAATTGATATCCATCACAAGCTCAACTGGAACCATAGCATTGAGAAAAGGATCAATGGGGGATGGAAAGCTTATTTTGGTCTTGAAAATAATTGTAAAACTGCAAACCTTGTAATGTGGGATAAAAAAAAGTTCCTCTTTGAAACTTTAGTCATTCCTGTTATCTTATATGGCTGTGAAGTTTGGAGTTGTAGCATCTCCAGAGAATCATGGAGAAAGATTGAGCAAATCCAGAAGCGTTTTATAATTGTATTTCTCCTATTGAGAGCCTAGCTATGCTCAGGTTTCTGGTATACAAGCACAAGCTCAATAACATAGACAATCATAGAATTCCTAAGCTAGCTTTAAATTCCAGCCAAAACCACCTAAGGCTTAACCGAGGATGGCATAAGGACACAAGGGCCTGGTTAAACTATTGGGAGATCAATGAGAACGATGCTTTGCAAAACATAAATAACATTAAAGATATTATTACTTCTAAGTTCAAAAAAAAATTATGGTGTGAGAAAGATTTAGCGTCTAAAAGAAAATTAAGTTATTATAAGAAGGTCATCAACCCCACCCTTGAAGATCAAAAGTATCTCTCTATTCTAACTAGCTCAAAAAGGAAAATTAATATAGCAAAGATTAGAACGAATTCTCATGAGCTCCATAGTGAAACTGGCCGCTGGGTAGTTCCTAAAACGCCATGGATAGAAAGGATCTGCCATATTTGTGAGAATAGGAGCATCGAGGATGAAAACCACTTCCTCTTAGAGTGCCATGCATACAACCACATTAGATCTCAATTTCACAACCTTTGTTACAATACTGACCTTCCTAGCCTTTTACAATGCCAAAATTATAGTGAACTCGGGAGGCTTCTCTCCAAGCTTTTTGAGCACAGGAATAAAATCTTAAATCAAAATAAATAATTTGTCTTTAGGTCTGATAGATCATTATTTGGTCTCAGCTGACGTTAACCATCATCATCATCATCAATTTCTTCACGTGTAATTTTTTTATAAACCAATATTATTTAAATGTTTTGTATAGTTATTTAATTTTTTTGTTTTTAATTTTTTTATTATTATTTTGGTTGACATTAGCAAAATTTCAACTTAGTTCAATAATTTTAACTATATTTATGTAAATGGGAAATGTTAAATATTATTTCATTTATATAAATAATAATTTTAACTATATCTATGTAAATGGGAAATGTTAAATATTATTTCATTTATATAAATAATAATTTTAACTATATCTATGTAAATGGGAAATGTTAAATATTATTTCATAATTACATCGAAGGTTTCTTTTTTTAAAATGATTAGGTTAGGCATTTTCTATTTTTTTCATCTCCATTTGACATTTGTCGGTGTTTTGTCCTTTGTTATGTCGTTTTATCCTTTTAATTAAATTAATTAAGTAAAAAAATGTTATATGAACAAGTGTCATATGGAATGAGTTATGGTTTTCTGGGCATATAGTATTGATAAGCCATAATAATGACCCATGATATTATAACAAAATCTATTTACAAATTAACAATCTCCACGATATAAATTAGGGATACATTATTTTATTTTTTAAATATAATTACTTTTTAAGTTATTTATAAAAAGTTTCCAGTTAATCAAATTTACTTTTCAATTAGGCATTATTTAAAAAAATTTCACATTAAAATCTTTATATTAATAAAAAGTTGATAATCTTACTTTCTATAGTTATATCACATATTTAAATTACTAAGAAATAAATATGCATCACTATAATATGACATTGAAAATAAAATATAAATATGCAGACTCATGCAACAAGTCAATTACCAAAGTCATAAAAACTTTTACAAGAAAAGAGTTATTATTTTATTAAAATTTAATGAATTATCCTCATCTTGGAACTAGGAAATGTACAAGGGTTTTAAATAAGTTGATTCTGATACATGTGATGTGGAGTGAATATTTATTTATATATCATAATTAAAAACTAAATATATTCATTTTTAGGATGTGGTTATGGAGCTTCATATTCAAAATCTATGATACCTATGATGTAGTGGGGAACAGACACCTTAAATCAAATTTGATTTAAACAAGTCATTTTTGGCATGACGTTTTACACTATTCTTGATGCTAGCATATTAATAAATATGATAAGATTTACATTAAATTATGTATTTTTGAAGATTTGTTTAAGGGATTTTTTTAGGTAGAATGATATAAATTGTTTAATTGAAAAATTAAATGGGTTTAATTTTGTTATTTTTCAACCAATTTACAACTAGATCATAACTAAACCAATTTTTTTATATAACAAAAATATCTAAATTTTTGGTCAAACTCGTCTTGAAATTTCCACTTTGGGGATTCTTAAGATAACTCCCACATAAAATTGCTTTAACTAATTATGATAAAGTCTCATCTTAAATCGTGTGGCTTTGAGGATTCTTAAGATAACTCCCACACAAAATTGCTTTAACTAATTATGATAAAGTCCCATCTTAAATCGTGTTCAACCTGAGATCGTGTTCAACATGAGACGTTATTGGGTATTTTTTTGTTTAGGAATGACCATCCTTGACATAAAGACTTCTTAACAATAGTTAACTTACATGGTCACTCATTATTGTGTGACCCGCACAAGCTGTGCAAAGGCAACCATAATTACTTTTCGGAAGATGAGAAAGAAAGAAAGAAAAATTTAACGTCCACAAGGCTAAAGATAACCTATGGGACCTCTTTTAGAGTGAAACACTTGAAAAAAAAGTATGCACCTCAAGAGATTTAATCCTCTTCAAAATGGATCTATATTGGTTCTATATATACATATAGCATGTGTAACTTTTCATTTTTAAAGCTATATTTTTGAATGCATAAATGGATACAATGCCTTGAAATTTTACTTGGACACTTTGATTATATAAACGACACCACATAAATTTGCAATTCCAACAAATCTTTGCTAGACAAAATTTAAATTTAAATTTAAAACTGGAATTAATGGCTCCAAGAAAATAGCTCCAAATTAATTTAAAATTTCTAAAAGGAGATAGCTAAAATTATAAAACAAACTCCCTTCTTTATGTTGATTGCAAAATATCATGGAATCTGAAGGCTCGAATGAAATATGCTCTTTATTTAATCCCATTATTAACACACACTGACTTTAGTCATTTCCTCTATGCAATTACATTTTTTGTGGGTCAGTGCCCACCAGGACCTATGGTAATGTTTCTCCTCATTACCTTGCATGTTATAGCTTGGATATAATATGTATATAATATGTTGACATAGTGGTATGATTGGAAAAAAAATGATTTAGTCAGGTGGTTTGAGCAGTATCTATTAGATAGGCATCGACACAAGTGTGAGACTATTGCAAGGCTTAACACATTTACTCCCCTCCATCCTCCACCATTTAGATTGTTATCTTTCCTTTGCTGCAACATTTTTGCAGTAACATCATAGGCATGTTCAATTATATTTAGGTTGAGCTTTTTATTTTTATTAATCTTGTAGTGGATGTTTATGCAATGGATTATTTTGACTCTGTCATGAATGCTAGTAATATCTTATGGTGGAATATTTTTACTTTGAAGTGGATTCTTTTACTCTACCATGGATGCTCATAATATTTTATGGTTATTTTTTTATTATTTTGAGGTGGATGCTCATTATACTCTTTGTGGTGGATATATCCTACAAAACTCTGTAGTGGATTGAAATATATCATATGGCACTTTGTGGTGGATTGAAATATATCATATGAACCTCTGCGGTGGATTTATACATGACTATGATATTGTACACGGGCTTTGTGATGGATTTATACATGACTATGATATTATAGAGGAGCTTTGCAGTGGATTGAAATACATCATATAAAGCTTTGAGGTGGATACATGAGCTCTACAATGAATTTATCATATGAGCTCTGCAAGTTTGAAATATATCATACGAAACTCTGAGGTGGATACACAATCTCTATGGTGGATTTATCATATGAGCTCTACAGTGGATTGAAATAAATCATACGAGCTATGGGCTCATGATTCCTCTATGTGGCTTGTATAATATCTATTGTTCGATAGATTGAAATATTGATTGAAGAATCAATCTCTATGGTTCCAAATCTGTTTTCTCTTAAACCTTATCTTTGTGGTCTCGAGTACATCTTTGCATCCTATATGGTCCACTACTCATAACTCGGGTGCAAAAGTTCCTTATCTATTTTCTTCCTTATTCCTTATTTTTATATATTTAAATTATGAGTACTTCACCACATATGTCAAAAATTCAACCTAGCAAGGGGAGGCTAAGCAAAGTCACCTTAGAAAGTCTTTATGATCATTTTGATTCAGTAGAAAAAATGAGAGATGTAAGAGAAATAAAAGATAAATTAGAATTGGTTCAAATGTTTAAAAACAAATTCAAATTGTTAGAAAATAAAATATTAGGGTTCAAGATTAAGTTAAATATAATGAAAGATAGGATACAAGAAATGGAAAAGAAAAAAGAATCAATTGTTGAAGAAAATTGCATCTTGAGAAACAAGATTAAATAGTTAAAAGAAATACTAAAACAATCTGGTCCCAAGTAGTATAGATAATAAGTTAGACATCAAACTCATCAAAGAGGAAATGAACAAGCTAATTGAGTTGGATCTTGAGTGCAATAAAAGGGCCTTGAATATTATAAGTGTAAATAAATAAATAAAACAAAAACATGAACACACATTAGAAATAATAAAAGAACTAAAAAATAAGTCATAAATTGAAACTTGTCTCATAAAAGAAAAAAGTTGGAAAATACACTCAAGCATAAAGATATACTTATATATGTTAGGATAAGTTGTAGTGACCATAAATTTGGCAAAATCAGTAAATCTCCAAGCCTAAAAGAGATAGATATATTTATAAGCTATGACCTTATCCCAATAGACCAGGCTACATTAAGGATGTTCAAAAGGTAAAGGAAGTAAGAAAGGAAGGCAAATAGGTAATCATTAGAAATAGGAAAGCTATTATTAGGGATAAAGACCAAAATGGGAGTGATAAATAGGAATTTGGAACACTCTAGATCTTGTTTTGAAATTATGGTGGCTTTCCATGGTTTAAAGGTCCTATGTTAATTTGGATCCCCAGTGAATTTGATATTAGTTTTTTAGTTGAAACTTGGAAGCATGATGAGTCTAAGGTCCCTAACATAGATGGATTCATTTTGTGGTCAACTTGGAATAAGAAATACTCTCATAGAGGAATTGAAGAAATAATATGTTGTATAAAAAAGAGTGTCTCTCCTCACTCTCAACTTCATAAGGTAAACCCCTTCAATTGATACAATTGGATTGAAATTTCTAACGTTAACACTAAAATGATAAATTACAATATGTTATTTTGCACCTATAAACTCTAACGTTAACACTAAAAGGATATATTACAATATGTTATTTTGCACCTATAAACTCTATCATTTATAAGAAAAACAATATTAATAAAAAATTCTCTTATGATACTTTAGAGCAGGATATTCATAGTCTAAGGAATGGAGTTAAAATACTCTTGTTAGGAGACTTCAAAGCTAGAATCACATCTAACCAAGCTATTCTTCTAAGTAATGATTCAAACCCTGATCTTCCTTGATTATATGAGCACCTTGATTTAGCTAGTAGATTCAAAATAAACTATGAAGACCTAACTAATAATTTACTTGATACTAAGTTCATCAAACTCTATAGCTTTGAAGACCTTATAATTTACAATTGCATAATCAAGTGGCTAAAATCCAACCGTATGACTTGTATTCATGGCTTCGAAGTAGTGTCATGGATTATGTGATATCCGATATCCATATTTCCAACCAAATTGTAAACTTTGACCTCTTAAATGATCATGAGCCTGATTCTGATCATAGACCTTTAACCTTAACTCTAAACTTTGCTATGAAAAACAAGCACATGCATGAGAATTGTGAGAGCCAATCCACTTGCTTTTTGAGAAAAGTAAAATGGATCTCTTCTTAAAGGATTTAAATAGGGATTTACACCTCTTAACTTATAAGGATAAACATTTATCATAATTTTACTACAACTCTCTCTGCTACCATTAGAAAGTTTTCTACTAGAGCATTATATATATAAAAAAAGAGAACTACCAACTCTTAGTATGATGATGATTGTAAAAATGCTAAAAAGAAATTAGGGATGCTCCTAATAAAACCTTAAAACTTGATAGGATAAATACATACAAAACTTTTATTAAAAGAAAGAAAGATATTATATACATAGAAAGCAAGAGCAGTGACTGCACCTCTCTAACTTTGACCCTAGAAAGTTTTGAAAGAAATTTATGATTCATAAGACTAAATAAAATCACTTGATTCCCTTGAAGAACTTGAATATTAACCTTAAAAACATATATGAATCCCCTAATTGCATGGGCATCATTTTTTAATGCTCATACAGAGCATGATACCTTTTCTTTAGAAGACATTTAGTTTGGCGTTAACAAGCTTGTTAATGGGAAAACTAAGGATATTGAAGGTTACCAAGCTGGAATTTTTAAAATTAGAGAACCTATCTTCTTCCTTCACATACATTAGTTCTTTAATTTGGTAGTGAAGCAAGGATTCCCTAAGCCTTGGACGCAAAGCCTTATTGTGCCTATCTTCAAGAGTGTAGATAAACACATTCTCTCTAATTACAAAACCATTATGATTAGCCACATTTTATCCAAGTTGTACAAGATTATTTTGGAAATAAATATTAGTCTTTGGCTTGAAAGCCATAGTAAAAGAGCGCCTAATCCAGGTTTAGGAGATATCATTCAACCATGTACCATATTTTTACTCTTAGGATAATTGCAGAGGAATGCCACAATAATAAAACTGATATCTTCTATCATTTTTTTGACATGAGAAAAAGGTTTAACATCATTCCCAGAGAAAATCTATGGAAAAGGCTAGAAGAGATAATGGTTCCTCTCGAGTTGAGGATTTTTGTGACAAGGATGTGCGGGAATGTTATTGTCAAGATTTGGACCACTAAGGGTTGGTTGGAAGAAATTAAAAGCAATATCAGAGTCAAGAAAGGATGTCCCTTATCCCTTACCCTTTTTGGCATATACATTGATAAGCTAGAAGAGTGTTTGAAAGATGCAAGTTGTGTTGGCCCCACACTCACTAGTATGGGCATAATTCTTCCCCTTTATGTTGACAATATTGTTCTTTTGGTAAGGAGCCATTACGATCTTGGCAAGAAATTCAAAATATTCCAAGATTTATACTCCAATATGGGTATGATCATTAATATTGACAAAACTAAAGTGATGATAATTAAATCCAAAAAGATCATTTGCAATACTTTCATTTATGACTATAATTCCATTGAGGAAGTTCCTTCATACAAAGATCTGGGAATTAACATCCATCATAAGCTCAATTGGAATTGTAGCATTGAGAAAAGAATAAATGGGTATTGGAAAGCTTACTATGGGCTTGAAAACAACCGTAAGTCGGTAGATTTGGATTTGGGATTAAAAAACATTCCTCTTTGAGACTGTCATCACTCATATTATTTTATATGGATGAGAGGTTTGGTGTTGTGATATATCCAGAGACCCATGGAGGAATATTGAACAAATCCAAAAATAGTTTATAACTTACAACCTCAATATTAAAAGAAAACTCCCTACCCTATCCTCCTCATTGAAGAAAACCTTTCCCCATTGAAAGCATGGTTATGACTGGGTATCTTATATATAAGAAAAAAATGTGCAACTAGACACCAAGAGGTTCCCTAAAATTGCTTTTGACTCTATAAAAAACCTCACCATTGACTCAAGCAAGCACAGTATAAAGATGCAAGTTAGACTTGGCTGGACCATTGGAGAATAAAGGAGGAGATCATTTTGTAGAATATGGATAATATTAAAGCTATCATTACTTCCAATTTTAAGGAGAAATTGTGAGGCAATAAAGAGCTAGAGGGAAGAATTAAACTAAGATATTATGAGGAGGTGTTCAACTCCAATCTCGAAAACCAAAGTTATCTTTCTGTCTTGACTAGTGTTAAGATGAAAATGAACATTTCCCCAAGGTGGGCGCAAATCAACAAGCTATCGACTGACCAAGACTTGTAATAATCACATGAGAAGGAGGTAGGTTGACCACATTTGGCAGCTTGCATGGTATATCCACCACTACCATCCCAACTCTTGGTGCAAGATCACATTTAAGGTCTCTGAAGCATTCATGCAAGAGGAGGTGGGATGCCTCTGGTTTCATAGATCTCACACTTTTCGATTCGAACACACATTCATGACTCTGCATAGGTATGTACACAACCATCTTTTTAAGAAGTGGAGGATGGCTTGTTGAATCATTCAATGGAAATTACAGCCAATTCTTGTAGCCTTTAAAACATGGCATCAACTCCCGGGCTCTTGCAACACTATGCCAATGACTATTGCCAGAAAGCGCCATGCAATCCCTAGCATTCACGCTCGCCATTGACCTCTTCGGATCTTGGCTTTCAGTTATAATCCATGTGTCTTCTCTGCGGGGATCTCTATCAATCAGGTTTAGTATCCTTCTTCACTCTCCCTACAACACATTTAAGGACATGCTCTTTTTCTTACCTCTATTGTTGCTCTAGTTTGGAATTTCAGCTCCCATCTCTCAGTCCCCCTGCTTGGATCTATTTTTGTCATAGGCTTCCTCACCTCTGCCTCATCATAATTTTAATCCTCTCCCCTTGCTTTCAATGGGAAGGGTCAACCTCTCTCAAGTTTATTCTTACCTACAATATACTAATTCCTCTCAACAACAGTGTTTTGCCTCCCCCTGCCTCTCAATTAGCAATGGTTCGACGTCGTATTTCTACCTCCACTATGACTTGTCTCTAGGGCAAACCAACTCAACCCCTCTCTCCTATCCCACTCACTCTGCATGCCTCTCATACTAAGGATTTGGCTAAATACACCATGGACCGTTAGCAACATCTCATTCCTGAGCCCATGTAGCAAGTCATCACTGACATGAAAGGGAAGGTTTGTGAGCACAAAAGATTCATGTCGGATCATCATGTGGAGCGTAAAACTCAGGATTGGATTCCTGACAATAGAAACTCCACCAAGGCGTAGACCTTTGCTTACATGAAGAATATCAACCTGTATTGGCATATCAAGACAATCATGGTTCAGGTTCTCACCAATAGGGCTGACACCTAGCAGGAGCTCATCATCTGCATGTCAAAGTTCCTAGACAAAATGGATAACATGGAGAACAAACTAAATGACATGGATGACAATCTCAAGTATATTTTGGCCAACACTTAGCCTTAGTCAGCCATAGGAGACGAATACCCCCCTCCAACTCATACTCAATACCCTGCAAATGGACAACTCACGCATAGCTTCAGGAAAAATGATAGCCCTCTTTGTTTAGTCTATGTTTTTCTACTTGTTTTAGAATGTATTTTGGTTTCCTAGTCTATGTAATTTTGTTTATGTAAGGCTTTGCGTCTGATTTAAAATCTCAGACCTTCAGGTCAAAAACAATATAGGCAATATGCAAATTTTGATTTTGTGCTATTGGTCTAGCCTCCCCCACGATAGACCAAATCAATCTATCTATATTGTACTCAAGTTTTTTCTCGAAATAATATAATCTAAATCCTCTGATCTTACAAAAAAAATGAACATTATCAAGATAAGAACTAATTCTCATGAGCTTCATAGTGAAAACAAGCAATTGTCAATTCCCAAAATGCCATGGGATGAAACAGTTTGTCACCTGTGAGATCTTAAGAGGGCTGAAGATGAAAAACACTTCCTCTTAGATTGTTCATCTTATACTCACATTTAAGTTGTTTTCAAAATATTTGTCACACTACCAACCTTCTTTACCTTTAAATTTTGTAGAAGTAACGTTATCTCATAATCTTTTCCTCACCTCTTTTTTAACATAAAAATAGAATGTTAAAAACTTATGATTAATATAATCTTGATGGATGTTAATCAACATCACATTATATAATAAATTTTAATAAAAACAAAATTATTAGTAAAAAATCCTACTCATAATAATCTTCCAATTTAATAAATATTTTATAAAATATACAGTTTTGAAAAGTAATTAAAAATGTTTTGAACGGGATTCACAACGGTGGGATATATTTAGACAAATATGGGAATGTTAAATTTTAAAAAATTAATTAAAACTTCACAGGATCGAAATTAAAATAAATTAATAATTTAAATCATTGACTAATAAATAAAGATCCAAATCTATGCCTCGCATTGGGAAAAAAATAAAACTCATTAAACCAATTAAATAATTAAATTCGTCCTGAGTGGCAAAATAGTAGTTTTCTGGAGGATATACTAAGTCAACTGTGTTCATTTGCAGGCCAAGGATTCTTTATATATAAGCTTTGCTTTCCATGGAGATTCTGTCTCTGCTCACTGTCTCGTTATCAAAACTGTGAGAGATACTGCGTATGTAATAGTTCTGTAGCTTGCAGGACGTGTAATGCTGCATGCAGGGTTTGTTTTAATAATTCATATTAGACTCTACTTCAAACTTTTGTTTTGTAATGCATGTCTTACTGGTGCTTCTGCGATTGTTTTAATGATTCTTTTCGAGTGGTTAAGGCCTTACATATAATTTTTAACTTTAACTGCACAAAGCCTCTCGTGGCTTTTGTTCACCCAATGTTTGGGTCATGATTATTTTCAAGCTTGGAACAACATGGTTACCATTTTGGTTTCTGACTCATGTTATCTGATGTGTTTTATTGCAGAAGAGAGTTTTGCATTGTAGCTGCATTAAGAAAGGGGTACAATCTGACTCCAGCTCTGTTTAGGCAGGTAAAGCCTTGGACCTGAATTCTGTCGGGCAAGGTCCTGGTCTCAGTGTCCAATATTGAATTCTGCAGATTAGTGCTGCAGCAATGGCATATCAGGGCGCGAATGGGACTGCTGCACCTCCTTGGCTTGACAAAGGAGACAATGCATGGCAAATGGTAGCAGCCACACTTGTGGGTATGCAGAGCATGCCAGGCCTAGTCATCCTATATGGTAGCATAGTCAAGAAGAAGTGGGCTGTGAATTCTGCTTTCATGGCACTCTATGCGTTTGCTGCTGTTCTGATCTGCTGGGTTGCATGGGGATATAAAATGGCATTTGGGTATAAATTGCTTCCTTTATGGGGCAAGGCAGGTCCAGCACTAAACCAATACTACCTCGTCGGACAAGCAGAACTTCCTGCATTACAGGCCACCGCTTACTTTCCTATGGCTTCCATGGTGTATTTCCAGTTTGTTTTCGCAGCAATAACATTGATTTTATTGGCTGGTTCGGTGTTGGGAAGAATGGATATCAGGGCATGGGTGGCATTTGTGCCACTATGGCTCACCTTCTCATATACAGTCGGAGCCTTCAGCTTATGGGGAGGAGGATTCCTTAACACTTGGGGTGTCATTGACTATTCAGGAGGTTATGTCATTCACGTCTCTTCAGGGAGTGCAGGTTTAACTGCAGCTTACTGGGTATGTTTAATTTCTTGTTATGGTCATTCAATATATGATATGAATTATTAGCCTAAGGGATTAGATCAAATGGTCGTTGTCAATATTGCTGGATATTTAGTTAAGATAGTAAATTCTATCTTCGCAAGTTCCTAGTTGGAATTTCTTTGGTTTAAGTTTACTAGTCTATGTTTATTTATTCTTAAATATTGGAAAGCATCCCTGAGTTTTCCAGTGAAATTTTCCTGAGATAGTTAATTTTATCGTTGTAACTACCCAGTTTGAATCTCCTTAGTTAAGTGCGTTAGTTTATGGTCTTGTCTATTAAGGCTGAACAAAAAATTTGACAGAGGATTAAGGCTGAACAAAAAATTGGACAGAGGATTGCTTGGTAAAAATAGATTTAGAAAAATAAAAAAATATCGGGCATCCCAAATCTTGAAACTTGATTGCTGTAATTTAGATTTCCAAAAATTTCTACCAGATTTTATCAAAATCCAGCCAGAATTTCCATAATTTTCCATCAAAATTTACCCGTCATTAAACTAGAGCAGAGTTTATCTCAACATGTTCATCCACAAATATGGAAAAGCATCCCTAGTTTCCTTATGAAATTTTCCTAAATATGATTTATGATTTTCATTTTATTGCTTCTGTGTATATTTTGGCTATTACAGGTTGGACCTCGGCTCAAACAAGACCGGGAAAGATTTCCTCCAAATAATGTCCTGCTAGTGCTGGCTGGGGCAGGGCTCTTATGGCTGGGGTGGGCTGGATTTAATGGAGGAGATCCTTACGCCGCCAACATTGATGCATCAATGGCAGTGTTAAATACCAACATATGTGCAGCCACCAGTCTCCTGGTATGGACTTGCTTGGATGTCATATTTTTCGGAAAACCCTCTGTCATTGGAGCTGTCCAGGGAATGATAACAGGCCTTGTCTGCATTACTCCTGCTGCAGGTATTGCTTTTGTATTCTCATCTCCTTTATGCAACTTTTAATAACTTCATTGCCTCTGACAATTAAATTCAGTGCCTCACATCCACCAGGGTATGAGTATCCCTTCGGTTCATATACTTTCCTGAATTTCAATAACCACTACTTTCTTTGGCAGGTTGAAGTCTCAGATATTTAAAAGTCGACGGATGGAAAATATACGTTTTTGTTTTTTTTCGCTGTTGATGCAATTCTTCTGGATGCAATCTGTGTAGAGTTTCGAAACTCTACAATCACAGTTTGCATCCAGAAGAGAATAACTGTGAAAATCTAGATAATTAGGGTTTTCATATTTACTTTTTCCATTGTCTGAATTTTGTTTCTGTTTCTGGATCCCTTTCCTTCGGAAGCCATTTTTTGCTTTCCATAAGCCACTGCTCTGATATGGAGGATGTTACACTAAGGTTTTGTCTTGAATATATACCCCATGCTCTTTTACTTCCTGATGGGGGAAATACACTAGATATGATCTAGATAATTCCCTGACAATACTTCTGGAGGCATTTGCCAATTCACCTAAAAACAGGTCTTGATGTCCATTATCCATATTCCTTGTGCTTCAGGTGTTGTGCAAGGATGGGCAGCCATTGTAATGGGTATTTTGTCTGGAAGCATTCCATGGTACACCATGATGGTTCTGCATAAGAAATCGAGGATATTACAGATGGTTGATGATACACTCGGCGTATTCCATACTCATGCTGTTGCAGGAGTATTGGGTGGAGCACTTACTGGTCTTTTCGCAGAGCCTACTCTGTGTGGTCTCTACCAACTAAATACATGGGGAGCTATCTATGGTGGCAAGGGTGGGAAGCAATTCGGTAAGCAGCTAGTGGGAGCAGGTTTTGTAATAGGGTGGAATGTTGTAGTAACAACCATAATCTTGCTTGTAATACGCTTGGTGATCCCCTTAAGGATGTCAGATGAGCAACTTCAGATTGGAGATGATGCAGTCCATGGCGAGGAAGCTTATGCTTTGTGGGGAGATGGTGAGAAATATGATATCTCCAAGCATGGATGGTCTGATCATGATGATCCAACCAGTCACAGAAATAGCCCAGGGAACGGTTCCAGAGGACCAACAATTGAGTTATGAGGAAGTTTGGTGTCTTCTACAGACCAGAGTCTATTGTTTTGTTGATTGTTGTAGAGTTGTTATTACTCATGTATTGTTTGCTCTGCTTTAACTTCTGGTATTGTGTGGTTTGGTCTATTGGAATTTGAATTTGTTGGAGAGTTGTTACTCTTGTGTGGTTTACTTTGTAACTTCTTCTGGTATTGTGAGGTTTGGTCCATTGGAATTTGACTTCCTGTAGTGTCTGATGTATTTTATATTATTCTTGGATCATTTTACAAATTGGTTCTTGTGGGATAATTTTTACAATGGCAAGCATTTTTTATTCTCTTAAATATGACAATAAAAAGGATGAAAAATATAAACACAATAAATGAACTATTTGATGTTAAATATTTTTTTTTAATAATTTAAAACATAAATAAAAAATTAATATTAAAATTTAAATTTCTTTTATTTCAAAATTAATATCTGCTACATTTGTTTCGCAAGTGTAAGATGGGGGGGGGAGGAGACTTTGGTTGTCCAACTGCTTAGTACTCTCTAATATAATGATATACCTTATTATGTATCATGCATTGGTGCATTTGTTACTTTATTACATTTTATTGTGTAAATTGATTTAGTATTTCTAAATGATTGTTCAGATATTTATAATTGATTAGTAAATATTTATTTTTAAAATTATTATAATTTTTAATAAATATGTATTTCCATAAAATTAATATATATGATATTTTTTATTAATTTTATTTAAACTTTTTTTTTCAATTAATTATTTCTAAATATAATTTTACATATAGATATCTTTTAAAATATGAAATAATTACATTAAGTTTTTTTGTTTATAGAACTATATATTTTTATGATAATATTTTTTTACTAAATTAATTAAAACCTTATAGTTTTAATTTTTATTTTTATTTCTATTTTTTTTATATTTTTTATAGAATTTTGATATACATTAGTAATAATGTCTTACAAATGTATTATTATAAAAACCCCAATTTATCACACACACATAGTTTAAATCATGTTAATTATGGCTCTACCATATTTTTAGAGGGATTAAAATTTTCGATGTGCAACCATTTTCTCAAGTTTGCACTTTATAAAGAGGTTTTCACCCCTTAAGGATTTGATCTCTCTAGGCGCATAATAGATTCAAAGTTAAGATGGATTTGCACTCGTGTAAGTTTGTGATAAATTGGGACTACACACACATGAAGTGTAGTATAGTTGATCTTTCTAACCTTTCTAATCTCTCTATCTATCTATCTATCTATATAAAGTTGGTCTCGAAATATTTTATTTACAACCAACTTTGAAATATTTTTAAAAATAAAATGTCACTCATCAACTACATGTTAAGGATTGATGAAATTACACATTGCCCTTATATTGGACTTTAAAAAGTATGAAACATCTTTTTACCTTCAACATTTGACAAAGATATTTTTTATGTGATTTACGCCGAAGCTCTTCTTATAACTATGACAGATCACAAAAGTCTCAATTCTACAATTGGTTTTTTTTTTTTTTTTAATTAATATATATTTTTAATTCGATGTTTCAATTCGATATTGAACATGAAAGGATTTACACATCTCCCTCATATGCAAAAAGAACCTATTCACATAATAATATGTTACACCGTACATTAGACTATTCAAGACAAATTATTTACACCACATTTAATTTAACATCTAGATCTAAATTTTGTTTTGAAAATTCGTATTTCATCATGTTTCACTATTCGATTTAAATGAATATGCAGAAATGTAGAGTACAAAAGACCCAACATAACTATGAAGAATGAGAAATGAATTTTTAAAAGAAACAACCTATTCATATATATCCTCATAAGAAGATCATTTTTCACATGAAGCAATAATAAGGAGGTTTAATAATGAGAATTGAATGATGATTTACATAAATGAACATGAAAGTAAAGTGTCATTCTAAAACCTTGTAGGAAACTCGCCTATTATCATATAAGATCATCTCATAGCCTCTAGTGTTATCTTAATACTATCAAATTTGGCATCTTATTATGCTAAGGATAAAATTATCGTGCATTAAAGTAACTATTCATTATGTTATGTTTGAACTAAGAAAAATGTAAGTGCAAGGATTAATTAAAAGTGTACTAACACCTAATATAAAAAATAACAATCTAATTTAAGTGATAACTTAAAGCATAATAATATTAAAACAAATCATTAACTTAATAAAAAGTGTATTAACTAAGACCATTAGAATTGTACATGAAATAAATAGAACATGCGCCAAATCAGATTACATAAAGACACCAAAATGTCATAATAAATATATCATATTTACAATTTGAATCTTAAAACTATATAATGCTATATTTCTTATGGAAAGATGGTAAACACAATGGTAAAAGATTTCATTTAGTTCATTGGAATATTGTTCAACTTCTTAAAATTTTTCGGGGATTAGCAATTGAAAACCAACACCTTATGATCTTGGATCTAAGGGCTAAAATTGTGTGGAGGCTAATTTCAGACTCCAAGGAATGGTTGAAGCAGACCTTCCAAAAAAAATATTTTCATAGAAATTTCCTTCTAAGAGTAGAAATAACAGATTGTACTGGCTTAGGTTCAAAAATATGGAAATTGTGCAAAAAAGTATCCCCTCTTTTGATAAAGCACCTAAGATGGAGGACATAAAATGGTGCTCGCATTAATCTATGTAATGACAACCTCAATGAGCAAGGCCCACTAAGGAATCAAGCAAAATTATGATAGTTAGTGGGTTGGATGCTTCAAAAAGGATTTGCAAAGCTCAAAGATATCTAAAAATGGGAAAAAAGAGGGATATGAACTAGTTGATCATATCCAAACAATCCTCCCAACCTTCTTGAACATTGGGAGATTCTTGTTTGAAATATTAAAGGTATGGCCCCTATCTCTCGATTAAAGTAAGATCATCGATCATGGAATTTGAGTCCTCTTCATCTTTATTCTATCAAATAAGGGTATACATATATTGTAACTCAATTTCCCCATCCATCTCAAGACATGCTATGGAAATCAATCTGGAAAAGGGATGACATCCAAAATATTAATATATTTTGTTGGACTCTAGTACATCAAAAAATCCTAACAACATAAAACCTCCAAAAAAGAAATATCCAAGGCCCTTCTCAATGCCCTCTATGCATGGTTGTGGAAGAAAATATTCATCATCTATTTAATCTCCGCTCTTCTCCTAGGAGGTTTGGAAGGTTTCCTTTACGAGTTTAATCCAGATAGAAGCATTTCGAAGTGATTATGTTGAAATGTTTCTAACTCGGAAAAGTAAATTTCCATAGTCACGAAAGTCGTCTTCTTTAATTCTGAGATGTTGGTCTATTTGGTTGGAAATAAACGCCATAATTTTTAAAAATGAGAAACAAGTTCCCTCTAAAGTGGCCCATAAGGTGGCCACCCTAATTTTCGAAGCAATAACTTCTTGGGGCTTCAAAGCCTCCGAAAAAGAAGATATCACCTTCATCGAAAGAGATTGGTTGAGGGTGGGCTCTTCATCAAATCTGGCTAGTAGCTTGAAGCTTCGCCTAACTAGAAGGAGATTCATTTGTATCACACAATACTTGGCGTGTTGGAGAGGTAAATCCCCTCTACGGATAGAGGCGATCC
>APFE030345006.1:0-22500 GCA_000404065.3 Pinus taeda
TATATCCCCGATAAACTTCTGGCTCGAGAAATTGCATATCAAACCTGTTCAGAAGGCAGCCTAACAAAGGATTTAAAGGACAAGAAGAAGGCCATATGGCCACAGTTTCCTGTGGTTTGTGGGGCCTTTTCGCTGTTCGATGTAGGTCATGCATTTACAGAAATCCAAAATATAACATTCTGTAGTTATTTAAAATCTCGGCAAGACCATTTCACCTAAATGAAATTGCTCAGAATTTCACAACTACAGTCAAGGTGAAAGTATTCTTTGGAAAAAAGGATTTATTTGATGACTTATTCCAAAATAAAGACTCACTTCAAGAAATTTTGCGGGAAGCCCAATCACAATTATCTCCAGAAGACTTTCAAAATTTCAAGGTATACAGGGAAAGAAGATTGGCCACTATTCCTTTAGAAAAGTTGTGATTACCTGCTAGAGAGCCAACTCCAAGCATTAGCCTCAGTGGAAATTCAAGCAGTTCCAGATCTAAATCTAAATCTGTGCAAGAAGTATCTGGACATTCTAAAAGGTCCGGGAACGACCAAAATAAGAGTGAAGAGGCAACTAAAGACATGGCTCAGTCAATGGAAATTCTGCAACAACAAGTTATTACCTGCTCGCAAAAACATCCTCCCACTCTCATTACCAGATTTCCACCTGTCATAACCGAGCTGGATAAGGAATAGGAAACCTTCAATGAAATGATCAATCTTGAAGGGCAGATCCCAAAAACACCTACAAGGAATACTCAGATTGCAGAAGGAGTAATCCCAATCATGGTCAGCAATATCTCAGAAAAAGAACATGCTCCTATCACTCCATCTTCAGAGCTTGTACTTAATATAGAAGAAATTCCTCCTCTGGACATATTTTATAGTCCTCAACATAAGGCAGTAGTAAGGAGACAGAGAAAGAAAAGAAAGTTGGAAAACACACTGCATCAAGACGATGAGCAATTGGACGTCTTATGGAAAGACCCCAACAGTAATCCAGAAATTGTCGCAGATCACAGGAGCATATGCTTCTGCAACTATTGACAAAACATCAGAAGTACAGCAATTGTTAAAAGAACAAGAAGATCAAATACAGTTACTGCAATAACAATTGCAACAGGCCAATGCTAATACTGAGGCACACAAACAGCTTGAAAAGTTGCAGGAAGATTTCCAACAAATGCAAATAGGTTATCAAAGAAGTCTGGACAAGAAAGGAAAACAGTTGCAAAGTTTACAAGAGATGCATAAAGATGAGCCTAAGCTTACAGAGTTTATTTCAAAATCTATTGCATTGAAGGAACAACTACCGCAACAACAAGAAGTGCTGGGACAAAAGATATCACAATGGAGTTACTATTGCGAGATGAGTGATAAGATCACTAATCTAGTGGTCGAATTACGAAGCGACTACAATCTGGCTGACAAACAGGTGACTGATTATCTGGCTTGGAAGGATGGAGATGAAGGAAAAGAGGCAGGCCCACCCAGGATAAACGAGAATCATAAAGAGTTGCTCTTTAATAAGTGGGATGATCAAATCAAAGAAGCAGAAAAAGCGACAGGAATGGCAGCTACGACAGCAAGTATTCTCATTGACTGTATAAATGAAAATTTGCACAGAGAAAATTTAATCGCTGAAACTACCCCGAGATATTTACCAAACAAACCAAAATTAGAGGAGGATTGGAAGCAGAAAGCACAAGAAAAGGAAAAAGGAGTCCAAGCACTAAAAAGATTAAATTGGGAATGTTATTGGACATATTTGGTAAAACCGCATAGTCAGTGGATGATTGTGAAATGTATCATAAATGTAGCTGAAAAGGTGGTGCCAGCACTCGTCGATTCCATTTTCTCAGCCCAGCTCAAAGCGGAAGTTAACCGACCGACTCTCCTTGAACAAATGTTGAATACATGCAGCTTTAAAGAACAGATATAGAAATAGTTTGCTTTTAATCTTATTTTTTCTTATTGGATTAGAAAAAGGGCGATCATTTGAAAATCGCATCCTAATTTTTTGTAAAGAAACTATTAGATTTAGTTAGTAGTATTTAAACCCTTCTCATGCATTTAGAGAAGGGTCCAGGAATTTTTCAAAAACTTATCCTTAGAACATGCACTTCTGCACCTCAGAGGAGGTTTTGATGAATGAAAGGATCAAGATTTATTAATGTTTGCATTTGATATATGCTACTGATGTTGCACTTCTGTACTCTTAGTAGATATAAGAACAAGGAGAGATAAATCATTGTTGCTTGAAGCTTATGAGTAGAACCAGTCATAAATGGTACTTTTATCTCTTGACCATTTCTGCTTATATTCTTAAAGCAATATACAGTTTTTAGTTGCTTACATGTTATTACATGAATGTTTGTGTTACCCGCACTTTTTTATGGTGGAGCCATTTATTTATGTTTAATGTGTGAATAACTTATTATGCGATATGCTTCTCACAACTGTTTTGCCTAACTTCTTATGCAAAGTGGTTCATCTTAATTTATTCCCATTCTTATAATCGCTGAATGATATTTATTACCAGTTATTATATGAAATCACTTTAGATCGCATAATAGAAGAATTACATCCCGGGTTAGCATAGATTAGATGTGTCGTTTTCATTAGATTACAATAGCATAGAGTTAGATTAAAGTAGTTTAGATAGGAACTTGTAGATCTGCAATGTCTGATCCTGCACAATACACACACACACACCCTTAGATTGGGAACCTGGTCCCATTATCCCCAGTTGGACCCGCTATACCAAATGGATAAGGAGTTTTCAACCAAGGTCCGGACCGGGCGGTGATCCCCCTTGTTGTTGACCCGATTTTTGGGGCTTCAATAGGTTATTACATAAAACGGACCTGAAATTTCATAGAAAGAGGTTTTAATTTCTCTTTGGGTCTGAAAGGAAATTAAGTTGTGGGCTTGTTGGTTCATCCGAAATCAATCTAGACCATCAGATCTTCGAGGGTTGGATCACTTGTTCTTTGGGCTGACAAGTCACTCTTTGCTGCTTTGTGGGCCATTGGTTTATGTGCGTCGTAGTTTTATGTGGGCCTTCGTCATTAAGGAGTGACGGGCTCTTTGTTGTGCATGACTTCCGAAGTTTATCGGACCCGAAAGTGCCTTAGCACCTTTCATTTTATCTTTTGGGTAAAGAAGGAAAGAAGGTTTTCTAGTGTGAAGCTTGAATAATGAGCAGTGCATTGGTGGTGTATGCACTAGTTTTGGTAGTTTTGTTTGAGCAGTGCATTGAGTGGTGTATGCACTGGCTCCATCTTACAAAGTGTAGATTATGTATTTTTTTTCTTGATTAATGGAAGGCCCCACTCTTACTGGATAAAAAAAAATGATAATCTGAAAGAATCCCAAAAGAAATAATTGATAAAGATGTTATAAGAAAATTCCTCTACTTATTCATGGGAATATACTAATATGAAAGGAATTGATTCTAATACTTGTATGTATCATATCTATATTGAAGAAAATGTCAGACCAATTTGACAACCCCAAAAGAGGATGAATCCAAATCTAAGGGAAATTGTTAAAGAGGAGTTACAAAAATTGTTGAATGTGAATTTCATTTACCCAATATTAGATAGTTAGTGGGTCTCACCATTAGTGATTATTCTAAATAAATGGAAAATGAAGAGTATGCATCGATTATAGGGAATTGATTAAAGCTACCTTGAAAGATCACTTTCTGCTTCCCTTTATAGATCAAGTCCTTGTTACATTGGCAACGAAAAAGTATTTTTCATTCTTCGATGGTTTTAGTGGATATAACCAAATCCAAGTAGCTCAGGAAGATCAAGGAAAAATAACTTTACCTGTCCATGGGGAACTTATGCTTACTAGGTACTTCCTTTTGGATTATGTAATGCATCTGTAACATTCCTAAGGGTAGTTCTAGGCATTTTTCCTGATTGTGTGGAAGTTTACATGGATGATTTTACTGTCTATGGTAATTCTTTTGAGGAAGCTCTTGAAAATTTAGAAAAAGTTCTCATTAGATGTAAAGAAACAAATCTCTCATTAATCCATGAATTTGTTTTTATGATGTTCACTGAGGGAATTGTTTTAGGCCACCATATTTCAGGAGATGGAACTAAAGTGGATGCATCTGAAGTAGAAGTTATTTCCAAATTGTGAGTTCCCGTTTGTGAAAGAGATGTTAGAAGTTTTCTTGGTTTTACTAGTTATTACAGAAAATTCATAAAAAACTTCACAAAGATAACCTCTCCATTTTTCAAATTACTTACAAAATATTGTGAACTCATTTGGAATTATGATTCCCAAAAGGCTTTTGAAACATTGAAAGAAAATATTTCTGAAGCACCTATCTTAAGATGACCAAATTGGAGTCTCCCTTTTGATATTTCAACCGATGCTTTAGATATATCCTTAGGAGTTCTTTTGGGACAGAAAGATTTAACTCTTTTACGCCATTTATTACATGAGTAAAAATTTGAATCCTGCAGAGTTGAATTATACTGTAACAGAAAGGACGATTTTATTTGTTTTACATGCCATTAATAAGTTTCGACATTATGTCACTGGTTATGAAACGTTTGTTCATAGAGATCGCTCTGCAATTAGATATTTAATGAATAAATCAATTACTAATGGCAGAGTTACAAAATGGTTATTTTTATTACAAGAATTCAATATTACTATTTTGGATAGGCCATGAAATGAGAATATGGTTGTTGATTTTCTATCTAGAATCCAAAATGATAATAAGGATGTTCCTGTAAAAGATAATTTTTCCTAGCGAAAATCTTTTTACATTATCTATTAAATCTCCTTGGTTTCTAGATGTTGATAACTATTTGGCCATAGGAAAGTTACCTTCATATTTGTCTCCTTGGGAGAAAAGGAAAGTTATTCAAACCAATGCATCTTATTCATGGATAAATGGATAATTGTACAAAACCGAGCCTGATTTAATGATTCAAAGATATGTCAGAGAGGATAAAGTACTATAAATATTAAAATCTTGTCACGATGAACTTTGTGGAGGAAATTTTGCTGATAAAATGAATGCTTATAAAATCCTTCTCTTAGGATATTATTGACCTTCTCTTTTTAAAGATGACAAAGAATATGTTAAGAGATGTGATAGTTGTCAGAGAATGGGAAAGCTTGTTCCTTCAAATGAGATGCCCCTACAACCTCAGGTACTTATTGAACCTTTTGAAAAATGGGCTATGGATTTTGTTGGTCCAATCAACCCACCATCAAGGCAAAAAAGGCACATTCTTGTTTGTAGATATTATGTCACAAAATGGGGAGAAGCTAAATCACTTCTTTTTGCTATTGAAAATGTTGTAGTTTCATTTATTTTTTAGGATATTTTCATTGGTTTTGGTGTCCCAAGGTAAATTGTGACAAATCAAGGTACTCAATTTACATCCAAGTTAGATCAAAAGATAACGGAGGAATACAAAATCAAACATTGAAAATCCACTCCATATCATCTTCAAGCAAATGGACAAGTTGAAGCTACTAATAAAGTACTTGAAGCAATTCTTACCAAAATTGTACATCCGCATAGAAGAGACTAGGCAGAAAAGCTTCCAGAAGCTTTATGGGCATATTGTACCACATGGAGAAATACAAAATGGAATACTCTTCATGAAATTTTGTATGGGAAGCAAGTCTTGTTTCATATTAAGTTCCAAATAAAGACCTTCAAAACAACAGTTAAATTCGGTCTTGATCTATCAAAAGCCCAAAAACAAAGAATGGAGCAATTAAATGAATTTTATGAGATACAACAAGATGACATTCACAGAACCAACATAGTTCAACAATAAAGATCCAAATTACATAATAAGTTTATCAAAGATATAAAGTTCCATCTGGTTGATTGGGAATTACTTTTTTATTCTCAGTTTAAATATTTTCAAGGAAATTTTCGAACTCATTGGCTTGGTCCTTATGAGAATGAAATTGTCTTTGATAATGGAGCAGTTAGAATTAAAACCATTAATGAAGAAAAATTAACTTTCCTTGTAAATGGTTGTAGAGTACAAATATATCATAAACCATTAACAAAGGAAGAGTTCATTAGAAATATGCAAGATAATCTTGATTTGAAGTTGGCCAGAGAAGATTCTTATTCCTCTCCAACTTAACTTTCTAATTTATTTTTGAAGAAACATTATATATATATAAACATGAAAACCAACATTGTTGGCATTTTTATACAGAAAATCTAAGTTGAAAACCAAGAATTCTTGGCAGCCTAAATTTTGTTTAATTTCCCTATTCTTGTGCCATTTATTTTATTCCTCTTCTGTAGAAAAATAATTACAGAATTGTCAATAATCTGCAGCTCTCATGAAATTTTGCAGCTGAATTGACAAATTACAGCCAAAGCAACCTGAACAGAGATCGTAGGCAGAGCAACCTAAGTAACCTACAAAAGAACAAATCAGTAAGGAAAAATGAAAGGTATGTAAATGTTAGTCAAATATTAAAAAACATTGAATTATGATATAAATAGATGATTAATTTTTAACTAATAACTTAAGCCTCCACCATTTTACATAATGATTATCCTTGTCATGACACAACATTGGTTATCACGATTCAATGAATGAAATTTTTTATAATCATGTCTTATCACAAGATATGAATTTCATTAAACCTTGTCATCATTCAGATTCATTCCACTTCATCTGTATATCATCCCACTTCTTTCATACTCTATCTCAATTTCTTCACATCACATCCCACTTGCTTCAGCTCTGTTTCATTTTTCTCTGCCAAAAAAAACTCAACTACTACCCAAATCTCATCCTTGCTACCAAGACTCCATAATCCTGTCAAAAAGGATAATTAAGAAATGAAACTTCCACAACATGGGAGTTATTGTGTGTTATGAGCCAAATGGGACCAAATTTCTTGAAGCCTATCCATAAGTGAAGCAACAGTTACAGCAAGAACAATGGTTACAATTCTTTGAGAAGTTTTATGGGCATGAAAAGGAGGTCACAAATTCATTTGTTCGGTCTTATGATGGGATAGAAGCAGAAATTGGGGATATCAAATTTGTCTTTACATAATTGTTTATGGTGGAAGCTAGAGGATTACCAAGAAACGAGAAAAGTTGGTTTAAAAATCGAGAAACCAAAGAAAAATATTGGGAGATCTTTCTTAAAAACCCAGGTATGGACATCTCCATTTTGAAGAACAAAATTCTAGTAACAACTTTAAAAAGTAAATGGAGAAATTTTTTATTAATCATTAAAAAGTTTATAACCTGTGAGGGTAGGTTTGGAAATATGTTCTTCTATCATGCTCGGTTGATGATGCATTTTATTAATGGCAACGAAATCAATTTTCCATATTTCCTACTCTGTAGTTTAAGAAAAATGGACGCCAACATCCAAAGGAAAATATACTCTATTAATAGTCATCTATATCATCACGGGTTAGTAAAAATTTTGATGAAACCTCATTTCAGGAGTAAAGGGGATAACTGGTAGGATTTTCTAGTTCGATATCGTTTTAAAGACGCTGAGTAGGATGAACCCAGTTATAAAGTAAGAAGAATTCGAAGGAAATTTCCCTCAAACCCTAAGCTTCAAAACAAAGATTTACTTACACAAGAAACACAACAATATAGGCATACACAGAAGGATTCTGATGATGAAACTCCTCTTGAAAGGTTTTTAGAAAGTCCTAGATAGAATAAATCTATCTATACAAATGAAGGCATGTCAAAAGAAGAAACAAAGAAAAACAAAATTAGCAAGAAAAAACGTTCTCTCACTGCTCAAAAACCATTAAGAAGAGGTGCACACCTTATGAAATCAACCATTAAACAATCTCCATATTTTGTTGATTTAGAAGAAGAAGAGGAACCAAGAATGCCATTGCCAATTGCAAGTCCAACAAGAAAGACCTCAGAAATCAACCCTATTTAACAAGATATCTATGATTATATGGAATCTCTTGAATAGAAAACCAATGGAAAAGCTGTTGATTTATCTTCAAATCAAGAAGAAATTCTAAATGAAGAATTTCATTTTAGCCCTCTAGAAGAATCTAGAATTGAAGAGACTCTTAAACAGGAAATGTGTGAACTGGAAGTGTTAAATAAGTATCTAAATCAGGAACATGAATCAATGAAGGTACCAAATGAAATTCAAAGAACTCAAAATGATAATATTCTCCTACACATATTTGCCACTAGTACAAGAAAAGCAAGAAGGTAAAGGCTAAAAATAAATTTATCAGGAGTAAAATCAAGAGTTTTTAGTGCAGGATTTCAATGAAGAAACCAAGTATGAAAACTTGTGCTATAAAAGCAAAAAGTACTAATTTAGATGTTCTTTCTCAAGCCTTGGAGGTAGCTCAGTGACAAAAATTGTTACAAAATTTTGAAATTTTGTGCATGAGCAAATGCAATATCTTCTATGTGGGGGAACACTGAAGACCAAAATTGTTCCTTTTTAACACCTTTCGTAAACTCCATTCTCTTTCTTTTTTACCATAATCACTCCAATTAAGTGTCAACTTGCAAGGTTACTAGTATTTAATCATATTTTATTCATAGTTTCATAGTTTCTTTATTATTTGATTTAATATTTGCAGAAGTTACCAAATTGCACCAATTTTGCAGCTGATAATCGATTCTACAACTTACTTGAAAAGTCTACAGATTCTGAAACATTAGTTGAGGAATGAAGCATATGGAAAGGTCGCTGGAAACTAGCACAATGATATCCACCTATTCCTCTAATTTGGCAAGATGATAAGGACACATGTATGAAAGGTAAATGTGGAAGTGAACCCAGCAGAAAAGTCTTAAGACAAAATAAGTGAGCGAGAAGATCATTGGTTAAAACTGATTTTTTGCCTCAGGATTTGCTTCTTCAATAGAAAATCATGAAGAATCATTATCTTTTTTAAGTAATGTTATTTTAAGATGTTATGTTGAGAAGGATAGGCTTAGAAATCTCTAAAAAAATTAACAAAGGAGGTTATAAAACCTGGCTCTTGACACAATTATAAAAATGACTAGTTATTGTTTTAAAAATTCTTTGCAATCGATTAATTAAGCTCTTGATTCCACTGCGTTGTGTGTATAAATGTGTTGTTAACTTTTTCTAATCTTTGCATACCTATACTCACGGGAGGGCCCCCTGGGAGATGTAAGGTTTCGTTTTTATTTAAGCTTTTTGTTAAATAGGATTAAGCTATCATAGTGATTATAACTTTGATTTCTGGAAAATCTTTAGTAACAGTTAAGATAGCATTTGTTATAGATTTGGCAATGGAATTTTCCATAGAATTTTATTTATAATTTAACCTCGTTATGTGAAGGATGAAGAAAATAATTAAAGGGATTTATTATGCACATGTAAATTATGATTGATAGATAGAAAGTACAGTCATTTTATTTGGAGTTTGCAATTAATCCAAGGTTTTATTTCTATTAGTGTGAAGAAGATTTTGATTTTGTTAGTGTGATATTTGTTTCTTAACTTTAAGATTAGCTTTCTTTTCTGTCAACGTGAAGGATATTTAGATTTAATTTTGCTATTTATTTCTACACTTCAGATTAGTCTTATTTATGTCAGTTTGATACTTTCCTTTCCTACAAGAGTGAAAATCTATTTATTTGAGTGATAAAACATGTGCATGAAAACATACTAATTCAATTTGAAAATTACTCACATAATAAATAATCCTAGCACAAATGGTGCACATGCACTTCATCAGTTTACAATCCCTAGTCGATAATTTATGAAGTAATTTAAGGTGAATTAAATTACCCAACATTACCCTCATGACTCTTCAAATTCTTTACAAAATGACACATTACATTACATTATGACTCTACATATTCCTATTTGGCACTTGGAATTTCACTTACAACATAATTACAAATAATATTACATTTTACACTCATACCCATATAAGACAAAATAGGGTAGAAACAACTTGACAACCTACAAGATAAGACATTATGATTCTTGATTTTGGGAAGACTCTAGGTTGGAAAATTCCAATTGACACTTCTCGGTCATGTATCAATGCCAAGCTTGGTACAATGTGATGACATCCCCAAATTGCATGATTGTGTCAGGATGGAAGCGGACTCTAACCTCCATAGCATCTAAGTAAAATGATTTGGAACTGGTCTTAACTTCTTTCTCGAGCAGGAGAAACATGGTTCGGATTTGAACAGGACCATTGATGAAGTTTTGCATGTCTTCTTTGCTCGACTCTAAATCCTCCTTGTTGGCAAGTTGCCTCACCTGATCCAAGTACTCTTCAATCTCTAGCTTGACTTGGTGTTTGTATTTAGCTTTGGTGAGTGAGTGGACAGAAGGGATTTTGCTCGTTCTCATCATGAATTCCAAACTGTTGTACAACCATACATATGAGGACTACATGTTTCCAATGAATAAGGCGAGTTGCTTGTTTTTTGAATCAACACATGAACTATTTCTTTCTCTAGATCTTCCTATGGATTCATCTTATTTACCAAAGTAAGTGGTGCCCCTTTGTATCACATTTTCCATTCTTTCACGGTGGTGATGGACGTTTGTACATTCCTAAGAGTCTTGACAAATGCCTTACTTTGCTACTGTAGACAAACGTACAAATTTTTTATGCATGGTCATGAGCTCCTCATAGAGGTACTGCATGGTCTCTCCAAGTGTTGATACTTCACCAGGTATCGCTTCTCTCATTGCCCCCAAGCAGACCTGTGTGGGAGTTATATTTTGTGTTTCTCTACGGAGTTGTTCTATCTCTTGTCAAGAAACCTGTAGATTCTATATTAATTTCTTACTCTCGATTGTCAAATACTGAGTTTTTTTATCTTGTCGCACCTTCAAATACCAAGTTACCTTTGGAAATGGTATTTGGATTCATGTTGGTGTCTGACATTATCACCCTTTGTCTAATGAATGCAAGTGATGCATGACCATCTGGAAAATGTTGTCTCCACACTTGTAAAATCCTCTTCTAAAATTCATTATATGACTATTAAACAACAAAATGAGCTCCTCATAAGCTCAGAGGATAAGGACACTTTGGTTGGAAGAAATACCTAATTTGCAAGCCTATTTGTCACGGTAACGCACCCCAGAAACAGACAAAAGGAGTTATAATGCTACCCAGCTCTTAGTAAAAAGAATTAGTCCCTAGGTTAATGCTTTGTTTTTCCTAAAGGGAACCGTTATTGGATTTTCATAAGGTATGGGGATCAAAACATGAGATTACTGACTGACATCCCTCTTTTCACTCAACTGTCAACTCGTAAAGCAGGAAACCTGCACCTCAGTCCTATCTTGGGATATTTCTAATCCTATCTAAAGACACATGGAAAGGGAAACAACGATAAAGCAAGGAAATTTCCTAGCTTTTGCCTCATTGGAACTCATGAAGGAATTGGCAATAATTATCCTCTCTCCATCTATAAATTGGAGGCTCGGTCATTGTAACAAAGGTCAAATGGTTATCGAAAGTTTTAAGAGCTTAGTTATTGTTATGTTTCCAAGAATTTAAGAGAGAGAGAGAGAGTGAATTTGAAGGACTAGAGGATGCTTGATCTAGCCAATATGGTTGTAATCATCCTCCTCCTATCTGAAAATATAGATTTTTTCTATTATGTATACTTGATGGTGTCAATATTGTATTTATTTACATGTTGGTTCAATGGCATGATTGATAAGTAGCTTAGATGCATGTTAGTTTATATTCTCATGTATATTAATGCATTGATTATCAAGGTTTGTATGCAGTGAATACTACGCTTTGGCTTGTTTATTTGCAGGTTCTAATCTAGGAGCTAGTGGAGAGGTCTTCCACTTTGCCACACTGAGATATCCAGAAGGGCTACATGAAGGACTGAGGTAACTCTTCTCATTTTTCTTTGTCAATCATGAGTTAATATGAATATATGTATGAATCTTTGTGACAGTTGCAATTAATATCAAAAAGTATTCCTTGGGTCTCGGGAAGACCCAAGAGGGTATTTCATCCACAATCACCCATGCAATAAACCCTATATCAATAACAGATTGTATACATCTATTATCGGATCATCATCAAGAGGAGCGGTTGGAGGTAGTGGAGACTGAATGATGACATGTCGTGCACTAGGCATTAGGTCAACATATTCATCATGCAGTTCTGGTTCCAACTACATGTCCGAAACTTAAATTAAGTCTTCAATCCGTTGAGAAAGCTCTCAATCCTGCATCTGTTCACTCTCCCCCTCTGTTGTTGGTTGGTTCTGTCCTTGCACCTCCTAAACTTGAATTGACATTGTTTCTACTGATGTTGTGCCTTTCCCTTCTTATCATTCCTTCTTCGGTTTCTCCTCCTATTCTTTCCTCCTTTGTTCATGTTCTTCCCTTAGTTCTTGATCTGCTTTCTGCGCCCTCATTTCTGATTCCTACAAGCTCTTCTTTTCTCTCTTTCTCCACTCTGCTCTCTGTCTCCTCTTCTTCCTCTGTCAAATATGCTTGCAAAAGAATTGAATATTCTTTCACTTTGAACCTTAATTCTCCCTCTATTTTGTCAAAAACCTTTCTTTTTCCCTGATCCTGTACTAGATTGATAGCTTCTACTACTATTGTTGGACTTGTTGCCATGTTAGTGTTGACTCCTTTTCTATAAACAGTTGAGTGTCTACATATATTGGCAAGTTAACTAGCACTTGATCAACTGCTTCCCCAATACTACTTTCAATGGTCTCTCTTGAAGCATCTCTCTTTGGTGCCATGGTAATATTGACTACTGGAGAGAAGTGCATCAAAAGTGTGGTACCTCTAGGACAAAAATGACACTCATGGCAAGCAAATGCCACCCTTAAGAAAATCTACTTACAAGGAAAGTTAAAGCAGAAAACTAGGCATATGATGGGGAGGGTTGTGCAATTTTCTATGACAAGAGGGATTGGTTGCATGTGGGAACTTCACACTACACAGTCCCAGCATCCAAGGTGGAAGCTTGTGGCTTGAAACTGCACAATGCATAGTTCAGCCTGAGCAGAGGCTTGGGAGAGACTACGCATTGTGTAGTCTTAGTGGCCAAGATGACAGGCTAACCCATGGAACTACGCAGTGCACAGTTGGATCCAACCTATAATGCACATTGTGTAGTTTTAAAGGCCAATCCTATGGCTTGAGCCTCAAGATTGGGCAGTGCCTAGCTAGGCAAGGAAAAATCTAGCCAAGGGAAGTATATATATGCCTCTACATATATGCCTATTGGAAGTGTGAAAAATGAGCAAAAGTGAATTATGATGTGAGATTGAGTGAAAAAATGTATAAATGTGAATGAATCAATGTCTATCAAGTACAGAAACTGATCAAAAAGAAGGAAAATCGAGTATGTGTGGAGAGTCGCCACAATGGTGACCATCAGTGAAAAAAGAAACAAATTGATGTGACACTTGTGAAAGGAAAATGATAACTTGAAACAAAACTTCTAAAAGCTAAAAAACGTTGAAGTGCCAGCAACTATGAATAGAAATAAGAAAAAATGCACTCACATGAGTTAAACAATAAAACCAGACAAAAAAGGCGGCAAAAGACAACAAAAGCGAAACTCGTCTAGAAAAGCGACGATGACCCCACCAAAGGTTCCTTGATCTCTTCAAGAATACTATAGCTCCAAGATCGAATGATCAAATTATCTCTAGAGGCGTCAATTAACTATATTTGAGCAAATGAGGTTTTATGACACGTGTGCCTAGAATCAAGGAAAAAAGAGACACTTAGAGGAAATTGTAAAAATAGAAATGTGTCACCTTCATGATAATAATAATGGATCCCTACTTCCTAGGGATTCTTTTTTCCCTATAGATTTCTTTATTTTTATTCTAGGGGAAACTTTCCATGCACATTTCAGGAAAGACTGTGTAGTTCTAGGGAACTGCGCAACTTTCCAACTCAGTGTGCATTGCACCGTTTCTGAGCTTATAAAGGGTTGTGTAGTTTCTGGGCTTAGTGTTGGGCTACCTTCCATGTCTATGCAATTTTTGAGCTAAAGTCAAATTTTGGTCAGGTTTGTGCAATTCATATCATCAAGGTTGCTTACCCTCAAGGATTGTGTAGTTTATGGAGGCAAGCCCATAATTGTTGTGAGACCAAGTTAGCAGATCAACATGTGAATTAGAAGAATCATCTAAGTGAGAAAAAATAAGAAAAAATGAAAATATGAGTCTCATTCGAAGCATGAATACCTGGATCAATGCAACATGAGAAATTGTGGAAAAGAAGGGAGGCTCCAAAATTGAAGCATAGGAAAAATTTGGAGGGTGGTTGTAGGTGCCACAACACTGGTGACACACTGGTATAACTCCAACTCTCTGTATGGACCTTTCCTCATGCAAAAATGTTCTAACTCTTCCAGAAATATTGTTCAGTTCATTAATTATCATAACTTCTTCACTTAGCTTGAGTTAAAGATATAGTCCTTACCATTCTCTTCATCAATAGCACACATACCAAGCCAAGTCAGACTGATTTATTTTGATTGGGGATGAGGAGTATATAATTACACAAGTACAAATATTTTGAGAGTCTTAGTTTTCATCTCTAGTGTTTCTCTCCTGCCAGCAAGCCTAAACAGTACCCCGAGGGAGTCACTTTAGGAAAACAAACATTGATCCGCTGCCAACGAGCTTGGAAAGTACCCCAATGGAGTTGCTTAATTCACCTCTCTACGTAAGAAGCATTTCTCTTCTTCTACCCTTTATTTCATTTTTCAATTTTTATTTTTTATTTTTTTCATTTTCATTTGTTCAAAGAACTGTGCATAGGCACTTATTTATTTCATAAGGCAGAAGAGGGATCCCAACTTATTGAGAGAAGAAGAGGTTGTCCGTTCAGAGAAGGATATTTATATACACTTATGACATACTTGCTAAGGTTTTCCCCTCTCCTTACTCTACTCAACTTAGTTGACAAGGATTAACCGAAAATAGAAGATTGATTAGAGTAGGTGATACTAGTTAAAAGTGCAAGCACCATGATTTCACTATGAATCTCTCTAAAAGTAACATATTTTCCATTAGAGTATCATCAACTAAAAATAAATGCAAGAATCACATAAAGAGAGGGAATAGATAGATAACAAAGAGCTAATAGTAGTACAACCTCCTCTTAGATTTCACTCAGCTTGTCTGAGGAGCCAAACATGGTCTCATGCGGAAAATAACCTATATCAGAAAAGAAAACAAAAAAAGGAAAGAAGTAGAGTGAAAGAAAAACAAATTAAAGCAAATGAAAGGGAACAACCAAGAAAATAAAAACTCCTCTTTCTCCTGACCTAAACAGAGCATAGGCCAAATTGACGTAAAGTGATACTTCTAAGGCAGCCATCGGCGGACTGGCTAGCCTATGTAGGTGAGGGAATATGTGTCAAGAAAGATATACAAGCATACAAACAAACAAAAAATATAATACAATACAAACAAAAATGTTCAAATTTTGAAAGAACCCGTAGAAAAGTAAAAATATAAATCGCATAAAAGGCACTCTGCGGATATACCATGGTGTTCAAACACATTATGAGTCGAAGACATGCAGGCACAAACTTTCAAACTTGAAAAACGAGAAAATATGAAGAAAGAAGAACATTTTTGTTATGCAACACTGCTCATTATGTACGATTCCTCCAATGATTGAGTGATAGGAATGTGTTATACAGATGGAGGATGCAAAAATTGTAAAACAAACTAATTCTCAATATGTGTGATAGAGTGATTAGGAACCTCAAAATATTCAACATTATTCTGATCGAAAGCGGAACTAACCTCAAGACTATGTGAAACTAACATAACCATCAAACGGGGTTGAAATGCTTCGACACCTTGAGGACGTTCCAACTCATGAGAAGGTAGATCATCACATATGAGTGGCTGGGAAAGATTAGCAATGGAAAAATCAGAATTGTGATCAAATGAATCAATGAAGAGGTCGCAACAGCCACGATCAGAAATTTTAAGATCCCAGATGGAGACATCCTCATAATCTGATGAATTACAAAGAGGGGAAGATGAAAATTGATAAATTTCACCCTCTAAGTTTTAAGAAAGATGAGATGAGAGATTAGGAATATCAAGAGTAGAAGATTCATCCTCTCCACACCCGGATGAAAAAATGACATCCCACGTGTTCTGTGAATGATCAAAAGTGGTAACATCATCTATAACTAAATTTTCACAAGATTCAACAAAAATGATAGAATCGCAGGAAATGCCAAGATGATGAAGGAGAGGTGCGAAAGGAATAGAATCATCCTTCATCGTAGATTCTTGTTCAATTATGGGCTCCCCCACATAATAACTTTCAATGATATCACAAGGTTGCTTCTCAACACCAACTCCATCCAACACATGATCCTCGTGAACATCACAAGGGAGATTTGAAACGGGTGAACACAACACATCACAATCCGGAGGATTAGAAGGACCAAATGATGGAGGACGAGGAGAGAAAACTTCAACACAATCATCATATTGACAGTCCAAACCTGTGCTAAAATTTTGAGTATGTGAGGTGGGAAAAGATGGTGGTAGATCAATAGATGAAATTTCAACTTCTCCTACCTGAGCCTGCAAAACTTGAGTTGTTTTATGAGAGGAGGACAAAGGGTCACTTGGAACAACAACCTTGTCCATCACAGATTTAGAAGCTCTAACATCGTGTATGTTTGAAGCGGCTCAAAATATTCTAACTCGTGTGTATTTTATGAAATGTGAACAAGATATTGAAATCTTCCTGTCAAGAAATTCCAATCAACTTCACCTTTCATATATTCAAAACACAAATGCATAAAACGAATGTGAAAATGATGCAATGATTCATCAGGCATTTTTTGCAATTCTAAAATTTTCTTTCCTGAATGTTTATGATCGAACATGTCAAAAGCGTGAGACAGTTCTGTAACAAGATGCTTGAAAAAGTGTATGGAGGCAGTTCTATGACAACACTTCCTTATGCACCCTTCGAATGTGAGGATGAAAAACCTACAAGCAACATCCTTATATTGAATGTTGTCTCTGTGCAGAATTCAAGAAAGCAAACAACATGCTCAAGCAAGGTTATCTCACCCTCGCCATCGAATTTAAGGGTTGACAAGTCATCTATAATGCTTGTCGACACTTGAAAACTTACGTCTCTCGAAAATCATGTTGGGATTGTGATTGTGGAATAATTCATTAAATGAGTGCATAAATTCAAAGCATACTTTAAGGGCTCATTTTTTCATCTGGCCCTCCTTCTAGCGCCAGAAAGTTTTACGGTTCTGGACTTGGAAACATTCAGGGGAACTCCTTGATATGAAGTCCCAACTAGACATCACACCATTTGGAGTAGGAGTCCTAGCAGTGGGTGGTAATGTTATGTCTTGACTGCAAAAACATGCAGAGGGAAGTATGATAACTTTGGGTGAGAGCAAGTGTGTGACCATGTGGAGATTTAAGTGTGATGCCTGAAGGTTCTAACACAAAGAGAAAAGGAAGTGCACACCTTGGAATCTTGTAATAGTGCACAGCTTGAAAGGAACGCAGGAGAGAATTGACATCACCAACTAAGATGCGGAATTATAGTCCACAAGTTAAAGTGATGAGTTAATAAACCAACACACATTCAACAAGATTCATACAAATGAAAATGAAATAGTTCGTAAGAATAAGTGTAAGTTAAATAACATACATTACAAATACAACCAAATTAGATCCATCTAACACCGGATCTATCATGCGTTGAGAGGGATCAAATCCATCAAGGTGCAAACCTTATTTTTGGTGTGTAGAACTTGAGGAAAAGTTTGCACCTCGATGTATTTGATCACTCTCGGCGCATGATAGATTTGGTGTTAGATGGGTCTAAGCTAGTTCCAGTTGAAGGAAACAATGTCACATTTTTAGATTATCATTATTATGTATATGTTTGAGATAAAATTAAAACTTCACATTATTTTTTCTTTGCTTGACATGACCATATCATTCTCTTCTTTTTTTTTTTTTTTTTTGCTTTCCTTGAATGGTTTGTACGTCTGTGTTTGGATACTTTGAGTGGTTTTTGTGTTTATGTGTTTGGATTTGGATGGTAATGTTTGTGAATGTTACAATTGTTGTGTTATATTTTTATATGTGTATGTAATTGTTTACTAGTAATTAGTTGGCAATGAAGAAGGGAGACAATCTTGTCAATAGTTTGCAGGAGGATTGATATTGCACATCTATTTCATTTAATTTTGGGTATCACAACTTTCCAACTAATTAATTCTAAATAGTCTCCCTCCAAATATTATAAAATATATCTTGAAGAGTAGTTTTAATAATTTACTGTTTCAAGATTACATTTGAAATAATTTGATTCTTTGTTTATGTTTGAAATATATTATTTTCTTCAAGAATATTTTGATGATTTTTTTATCTATAGTTTATTTTACAAAGTCGGGAAATAATGTATTTTTTTAATTTTCTTTAATGAGTGGCTAGATTTATAAAATCTTTACATTATTTGTTTCTCCAAACAATTATACATCTCCTTCAAGAATATTTTGATTTGTTTTGATGTTTATAAATATACATTTCCCTCTTATAAACAATTTGAATACATTGTTGTATGCAATTACCGTATTAGTAATTTTGAATATATGTAATCTTGAATATATTTTGAATATATGCAATTGTCTATTAGTAATTATTTGGTGATGAATAAGGGAGACAATCTTGTGAAGCATTAATTTTCATTTTGCAGGAGGATTGATAATATGCATATTTTTCATTTTAATTCTAGGTATCACAACTTTTGACTACTAATTATTTCTTAATAGTGCCCCTCTATGTATTACTAAATATATCTTGAAAAACAATATTTTTAATAATCTACATCCTCAAGATTAACAATATCTAACACATCTAATGCAGACAATCAAATAGGATTAGAAAATAACATCTACACTAAAAGCAATGCATCTAATGCAAGCAATCAAATGAGATTAGAAATCAAAATCTACACTGAAATCAATGCATCTAGTGAAAGCAATCAAATAGGATTAGAAATCCAAATCTACACTGAAATGCATGCATGTAGTGCAAGCAATAAAATAGGATTAGAAATTCACATCTACACTGAAATCCATGCATCTAGTGAAAGCGATGAAATAGGATTATAAATCCACATTTACACTAAATCAATGCATCTAGTGCAAGCAATCAAATATAATTAGAAACCAACATCTACACTGAAATCAATGCATCTAGTGCAAACAATAAGATAGGATTAGAAACCATCATCTACATTGAAATCAATGCATATAATGCAAGTAATCTTCTTCCCTCTCTCCCCTATCCATATAATCTTGAAAAATATTTTTAATAATTTACAGTCTCAAGATTAACAAAATATAATCCATCTAATGAAACCAATCCAATAGAATTAGAAAATAGCATCTATATTAAAATCAATGCATATAATGCAAGTAATCAAATAATATTAGAAACCAACAACTACACTAAAATCAAGACATCTAGTGCAACTAATCAAATATAATTAGAAATCAACATCTACACTAAAATCAGTGCATCTAGCACAAACAATCAAATAAGATTATAAATCACCATCTACATTGAAATCAATGCTCCTAGAGAAAGCAATAAAATAGGATTAGAAATCAACATCTAAATTGAAATCAATGCATCTAGTGCAAGCAATCAAATATAATTAGAAATCAACATATACACTGAAATCAATGCATCTAGTGCAAGCAATCAAAAAGGATTAGAAATCATCATCTACCTTGAAATTAATGCATATAGTACAAGAGATACTCTTCCCTCTCTCCCCCTTCCATCTATATCTATATCTCCCTCCATCTCTCCTTCTTTATATCTCCATCTCACCCCCCAAACACATGTTGGTAATATTGTCATTAATGGCAAAGGAGTAGCACAAAGAGCAGCAAGCAGAGGATCAAGTAGAAGCAATGCAAGGAACCACAACAAGGAATAGGAGAAAAAGAAGGAGGGGGAGTTGTGATACATTAAAATGTTTCGACAATGTTGCAAAGATTACTATATTGAAGAATTTGTGATGTGAAATTGTTGATTAATCTTAATTGTTGTGATGCAAAGGCAAGACTACAAGGTAAAGGCAAATATGTTGCAAATATTGTTGTGATACATTAATGATAAATATGGTCATTTGATGTTGGAATTAGGTTGATACATTTAATCATTACATGTGGCTGAAATTAATAGTGAATGTAATATGAATTTTTGGGTTCTAATATTCAAGACATGAAGTGTTTGGAAACGAATGAGTGGAAGGAAAAGAGTCAAGCCTATTCACTTCATATTCCTATGTGGGATGAAAACAATCAAGAAACTATTTTTATAAAAGTTGTTATTTTGGAAGGCATTGGGAAGTTAGAGAATGGGAGAATGTGAGAAAGTTGATGTGATGCAGATTTGAAGGGAAGAACAAGAATAAATGAAGAGGGAGACATGCAAAATTGATGACCATCTAAACCAACACATTGTTTTTCTTGTTTGCGTCGGGGCATGGTAGTCTCCTTTCAAGTTGTGGCTTGTTAAATATCCAGTTGGAGTTGTTTGAGGTAGAAGCCTCATGTATGTTGTATCCTACAAAAAATATATGGGAGTTGGAGCTTCCTTGCATGTTGCATCTTGCAAAAAATTGAGGTAGTAGTCTCTTCTAGGTTGGAGCCTACATAAAATCAAATGAAATAAGGAGTAGGAGCTTTCCTTTTCATCACAACAATAATAAAATCATGGTTTTCAACCTTTATGGGTTTCCACATGTATCTGGTGTCAATGTGTGTCATTATTATGTGTTGATATGATGTTTTGGTTTTCTTATTAATTGTTGTTCATATATTCAATATGTTGGTCATCAATTGTTAAGATGCTCATGTAATGGTTCAATTAATGAGATTACTAAATATAATTTTAATGTCCATGAATATACTAAACAGATTCACCCCCCCCAAGTTTAGTCAAGTTTCAATTGGTATTAGAGCCAGTTCCTTCAGTGTAAGCTTAACAGCTTGAAGGTAGACCTAGCTAAGTCATGGACTATCAAAGTGTACCTGTGTTGGGTGTAGTAAACTTTCATGAGTGGAGAGATAATGTGAAATCTGAACTGATATCTTACAGACCTAGTGTATGGAAACTAGTATGTGATGGTTTTTACAAAGACTCTTCCTCTTTGCAAGAAAAACAGTGGAATGTTAAGAAAAAATATGTCATGTATAGCAATATTCATAATAATGATCTTGATACAATAATATATCTAACTTCTACAAAAGAAATTTGGGGTAGATTGCCACTCATGCATGAGGAGACTAGCAACAATAATGTAAAGAAAGGAAAGAGAAAAAGGAAGGAGAAAAAAACCTATCAAAAGTAAAGTGAAACCTCTACCTGTGTGAATGTGCCTGACTCTCACGAAGAAAAATCAGATGAAAATCAAGCTATGCTTGAATTAGCATTGGCTAGTATAGAAAGACTGAAGAATGAAAACAATCTGAAGAAATTGGTGCAAATATGTGATGAGAAAGAGCAGGCGTACAAGGAGGAAATTGTCAGCCTGAAGACACAACTTGAAGAAGTAAGGAAACTAGAAGAGGTGATGAGAAGTAAATTCAAGGAGAGAGATCTACAATGTAAAAGATTAGAAGCTGGGGTTGATTCATCTAGAAGTAAGTTAGAAGAAAAGAATACGTTGTGTAACCATCTAGAAGGGAAAATTGCCTCCATGAAGAACTCGGCAAAGGAAACCATTAAAGATGATAATGAAGAAGCTCTATAAGGACCTTCAGAAGAAAATCATAACAACAAATTGATTTGTAAAGAAAACAAAAACAAGCAACAATATCAAAATCCAATCAATGAGTTGAACAAGTTTGGAAGATCTCAAAGGATATTCTTTGCTCCTGGGAAAAACATCGCATGATTTTCTTGCCATGAACATGGACATGTGGCAACAAATTGTAAGAACAAGAAGATCAAGACTATTCAACAAGACATGCAACAAACAAGAAGTTACTATCCAGCAAGCAAACAAAGGAGAACACCAACAACTAGGTACATGAACTCTTTCAATGGTTATTACTATATGTGTCATGAATTTAGACATAAAGCAGTTGAATGCAAAGTGTATATGAAGAAAAACATGAACATGAAAAGAAACACATTACTTTCTCTATTTTTTGGCCACACAAGATGTTTTCTGTGTACTAATATTGGCCAGAAAGCCAAGGATTGTAAGTTTCCATATATTCTAAATAACACTAGACAAATGATGGAAGAAAATTCAAGAAGAGAGAACTATGAAAGAAATGCAAATAAGAGAAAGAAATCTACGAAAGTGTGGAAGAGGAAGAGAAAGGAATAACATGTTACTTCAATGACATAATGAATTCATCATGGTATCAGGGGGAGCTACTCTAAGCAGCAAGACAGCCATCTAGTCAGTATTAGAAGAGC
>APFE030345006.1:27500-62189 GCA_000404065.3 Pinus taeda
ACGCATGCCTCATCTCATCATTATCACTAGCAAAAAAACAAATCATCAACATAGACAAGAGTGGCTAGTAACTTATCCTTATCCATCTTTATGTAGAGATTACTTCCTGCCACCCCCTTCTTGAAGACTTGTTGTTGTAGATAGTGATCCAATCTTGCATACCAAGCTCTAGGAGCTTGTTTCAACCCATATAATGCCTTTTGTCAACTTACAAACAAAGTCTTTTCCTTCTGCTAGATTAAACCCTTATGGTTGCTCCATGTAGACTTCTTCCTTGAGTTCCCAAATCAAAAATGCTGATTTTACATCCATTTGATAGATTTTGAATACTTTTGAGCAAGAAAATGCCAAGAACATCCTTATAGCTTCCATACGAGCTACCGGTGCAAAGGTTTCTTCAAAGTTGATTCCTTCAATTTGTGAATAACCTTTACAAACAAGCCTTGCCTTATTTCTGATGATTTTTCCATCTTCATTCATTTTGTTTTTCAACACCCACTTGGTTCCAATTATATTTTTATCCTTTGGATGAGGTACCATCTCCCATGTCTCATTCTTCTTGATTTGAGACATTTCTTCTTACATGGCTTTTATCCAATGAGGATCCTTACTTGCTTGAGTAAATGTTTCTAGTTCTATCATAGATAGGAGAGAAACATCATTTTTCCTTGGTGTACTTGTCATCCTTCTTCAGGTTTGCATCCCTTCATCTATATTGCCAATAATCTGCTCTTCTGGGTGATGTTTTTGGAGAAACTTCACCTTTGAAGGGGTTTGAGATGGTTCTTTTCCCTTGTGTTTTTCTTGATATTTTTCCTCTCTTTTAGGTTCTTCTTCATTTTCTTCAATGAGAGGGTAAACTTCATGATCTTCAGTTTCTTTTTCTGGAAGGTATTCATCGATCTTCACATCAATGATTTCCACTATTTTCCGTAGTCGATTATTGGAGCACTTGTAGGATTTTCTCCTTGTAGAATATCCAAGGAATATTCCTTCATCAACTAGAGAATCAAATTTTCCTAGTGAGTCATCATTGATTTTTATGAAGCACTTGCTTCCAAAAATCTTGAAGTATTTTACTGAAGCAATTCTTCCTTTCCATAATTCACAAGGAGTCTTCTCATTATTTGGTCTTAGTTGAGTTCGATTCAAGGTATAAACAGTTGTCCTGACTTCTTCTCTCCATAATTTTGGCTGCAAGTCAGTTGTTATTAACATTGTTCTTGCCATTTCTTGAACAATTCAGTTTCTTCTTTCAACTACCCCATTTTGCTTGGGTTTTTTGGCAACAGAGAGTTATCTTTCGATTCCATGTACTTTACAGAATTCATCAAATTCTTTTGATGAGAATTCTCCCCCTCTATCTGTTCTAAGACATTTAATCTTAGAATCCTTTTCATTTTCTACAAGAGCTTTAAGATTCTTAAAAAATTCAAATGCTTCAGATTTATATTTTATGAAATATACCTACATCATTCTAGTATAGTCATCAACAAATAAAGAAAAGTACCTTTTCTCCTTGGAGTGTCGGAGTTCTAGTTTAACCACATAAATCAACATGGATGATCTCCAAAGGTTTTGATGTAGAAAACTCCTTGGTGTTGTGGCTAGTTTTAGTTTGCTTTCCATGTTGACATGGATCACATACTCCTTGATTTGGCTTGAATAACTTTGGGATGTCTTGTACTACATTAATCTTGCTGATATTGATCAAGTTATCGAAACTTGTATGTGCAAGTCGCTTGTGCCACAGCCAACTTTCATCTGTTTGACTTAAGTAACATTTATCTTCTTGAATTTGGTTTAGAATGTAGACGTTATCTGATGTTCTAACTCCTTTCGCCAAAAGTTACCCTGAGTAAGAGTTCCTTATTTCACAATTTTTAGTGCTAAAGACAACATTATGTCCTTGATCACAGATTTTGCTAATACTCAAGATGTTGTGTTTGAGCATGTCTACTAGCAAAGCATTTTGAGCCTTTCCTTTTCCATTAATAAGGTTTACAGTTCCTTTTCTACCAATTTTGGCAGATCCACTTCCAAAGGACACATTTCCTTCCTTTTGTTCAATGAGACAAACTTCCTTTTGTCACCTATCATATGTTTGGAGCACCCATTATCCACAAACCAATGATTTTCATCATTGTGAGCACATAGAGCTAGGCCACATTTATCCGTTTTGGGGTTCTCATTTTTTGCTTCTCTTCTTTTGAGGGCGTAATTTGGTTCATTATGTCCATTATCATTATATAATGAGCAAATTGGATCAAATTTGGCCAAGGGATCAAAAGAGTTGTAGGTCTTTATTTTTCCTTTCCCTTTGAGACCATATGGTTTTTTTGTTTGATCCTTCAATTTTGGTGTTTCATTCTTGCTATCCATGCAATGTTTAGCTTGATGACCAAAATTTTTACAATAAAAACAATTCCCAAAAAAGATAGTTTCGTACATGTTGTAATAGCCATGATTTGAATCAACATTCTTCTTTTGAGTTACTCTCTCTTCATTATTTGGATTTGAGATGGGCCTTTGATGAAATAATCCTTCTTCTTTTGGGTTGTTGGAAAGTATGTCGGCATAGCTTTTCACATTATTCTTAGTACTTGATGATTCTCCTTTAAAACCTATCCTAGATTTGTCATGTTGAGGTTTTTGATCATTTAGGATAATGTCAAGTATTTGAGAGCTTTCCAAACCCTTTTTGACTTTCTCCAATTCCTTCCTTAGAGATACTATTTCAGCTTCACGTTCTTCACAAATTTCTTCTTTTTCTTTTAGCTTATTTTTCAAGAGGTCTTCCCTTATTTTTGCTTCCTCCTTTTCTACCTTGGGAGAAATGCTTTTATTTCGTAATTTCTCATTTTCTTCAATGGAAATCATTAACAATTCATCTGCATTTCCTACTAGACCTAAATCATCATCATTTGTGAATGCCATGAATAATACTTCTTGGCTTCCAGTCATTGTCATTTTCTTCATCAGATTCATCATTACCTCCTTTGCGATGAGGGAAATTATTAGTTGATTTCTTTTTTATGACTACAAATTCATCTTCATCATACTCATCTTGCTTAGAGAATAAATTATTCTTATTAGACCTTTTTTTTGTATACCATCCTTTTAGAATTTTCCTCATCATCACTATCATGCTTAAGAGGACATTTTGCAGCATAATGACCTATTCTTCCACATTTGAAACAAATAAGAGGGTACCTACCTTTTAGCTTAGATCCTTTATTTAGTCTTCATACAAATTGCACCAATTTGGATTCAACATCGGAGTCATCACCACTGGTATTCCATTGTTTCCCATTTTTTGATTTTGAGGCCTTGAATGCGGCATCTTTGGAACTTGGGCTTCCTTTTCTCATCTCATAGGCAATGAGGATTCCATGAAGTTCATCCATCTTGAGAGCGTCTAGGTCCTTCATTTCTTCTATAACAGTTACTTTGGAGTAAAATCTGTGTGGGAGAGATGTTAAGACCTTTTGAACAATAGTGATTTCTTCAATGTTTTCTTCCATTCCTTTAAGAGAGTTGACCACTTCAGCTACTCGGAGAAAGTATGATGCAATATCTTCTTCATCATCCATTTTCAGACTTTCAAATTGTCATCTATGAGTTTGAAGCTTTACCTTCTTAACTTTGGAGTCCCCATCATATAAGATAACTAGCTTATCCCATACTTCCTTGGCCGAGTCACAATTAATGACTTTTGTAAATTTAGAATCAGTGATTCCACTAGTGATGGAATTTAAGGCTTTTGCATTTGCAATATAAGATTTCCTTTCATCTTGATCTGTTGGAAGAGTGGAAGGAGTTGTGTACCCATTTAAAACAGAATGCCAAACTTCAGGTCCAAGGGACATTAAGTAGTAGGACATTATTTTTTTCCAAAAACCAAAATTTGTGCCATCGAACAAAGGAAGTCTTCCTAACACTTCTTGATTTCTCATTGTAACTAAGAATCCTTCTTCTAGCTATTAGGTTGATATGAAGAAGCTGCCCTTGATACCAATTGTTGGAAACACTGAGGGGGAGGTGAATCAGTATTTTCTTTCAATTGTTATTATTACTAGTTTAATTCTTCCAAATTTAAATAGAGAAGTGTATAAGTATAATTTTATTGAGTAAAATAATAAATACAATATAAATGTGTTCCAAGCTCCAACTTGGTTTTGATGAGGCTCTGACCTTTAGGGCTTCGACCCTATCTTGTCAAGGCACCAACCTTGGATTTAGGAGCACCAAGTCCAAGGACACCAATCCTTCCAATTCTGAGGCACCAACCCCAAGGGCTCCGACCCTATCTTTCAAGATGAATCAGGTCAAAAGATTGTCCTCCCACTCTGTCTTCAACTTCCTTCTTCACTCAGCCTTTGGCTTCTACTGTACCTTCTGCATTTGCCAAACCTTCTGCTTCTACTGCACCTTCTTCATCTTCCAAACCTTCGGCTTCCTCTGTTTCTTCAAGTTCACGAGTTGTGAAATTTCCTTGTTCTCTATGATAGATTCCTGATACACTTGAATCATATGAAGCATTTCAACTTGTATATGTATATATGTATGACTTTTTCCAATGAATCGAAAACAACACGTTCAAAGGTGGAGGGGCCGACTTGTGCATGAGGTGGTATATTAAAATATATCGAAGGGCTTGCCACATCATCACCTTACCCCCGAATCGCAACCTTCATGAAAATCCACATTTATAGAGGTCCCCACATGCCACATCATATTTTTAATCACAATCGCAACTTTTGGAGGTCTTTTACAAGTCGTGCCCATAACATAACCGATGGCCAATTTCCCCTACTGGATGCAATATTATATTAAATTGTTTTAATAAGTCTGTCGAGTCCACAACTCTATCACAATTGGCAGTTTGGCATTCCATTGAACTTTGAGATTATTGTGGATGCGATATTTAATTAATCCATGCTATAAAGGGATAGCGGGTCCACAATGCTATCCCAATCGCAGTTTTCAAGTGGGATTCCTTTGTGATAAATAACTTCCAATGCAGATAGGATATTTCATTAAGGTGTATTATAATGTTCCAGCGGGTCCGCATATTATATCGCAATCACCAGTTTGCAGGACTTCAATTGGCACAGGGATTAAAACGGCCATAACCCCTGTAGTTAACTGTGATCTAAGAGTTGAATATGAGATTGATGGCTGGGATTGAGTGCAGTACTTTAGCCACGATCAAGGAAATTCGTACTTTCCTACCCCCACAATTGCTAATCACCGTCGATCTAACGATCCAGATCTATTCCTCTGCCATTAATATCTGTCGATCTAATGATCTTGATCAATTTTTTCAATTCACCTTCTACAAGAACTTGGGTTTGATCTTCGTCATTCATTTCTTGACTCCATTATATTGCAATCGGGGGTTTGAGCAGTGTTTACATAACTTAATATAATAGAACAGCTAATAAGATTTATACCGATATTATATATTGTCAAAAGGGTTCCCATGGTTTATCACTTCCTCTGATATGGCTCCTCCGACGTTTTATTCTTTGCTCCTCCGGTATCATTGTTTCTCTTTGTTATGTCAATGACACTTGCCCTTGGGCATATACGAGACCCTGCTTCCTTGATGGCTTCTGATGAACTCTTCCTCTTACTCTTTGGCTTCATGGCTTCTCCTCTATACTCTTTCTCCTCTTCTGATGGCATCCAATATATTTCCTTCTCGGTTCCACTGTTTCTATTATGTCTCTATTCAATCCTTGGATCCTCCATGAGAAGTATTCTGATCAATGGGCATCAGTAACCACACATATCACAAGAATTTTCCATCACAAACACTACCATATTGACATCAATGACAACCTATATTAACAGAAGCACAAGAATTTAAATTTTTGGTTCATGCTGAGCATACTAAATAGGAATCTTGAAGAGAGATACAGACTCGAGGGACATTGCCTGTTTGCTTGGTCTATTATCATTTCAAGATATTCTCTATACGATCTGCAAAACTTTCTCCATATCTCACAATAGGGTAAGTATTAATTTCATGGAGGCATTGTCGTAGCAGTGAGAGACTGTGCAACATATGAAAATAATTAGTTTTAAATACACATTCTCATAAATGGTAGTTCCAAGAGAACTAAACAATATGATATGAAATATATGGTTCTGTAGTTGGAGATGCACGACATAGATTTAAACATGTTATGAAAATCGCATATAATTATCACCCATAACAAGTCGTGGTTCAAGCAAAACGATTGAGCTGAATTTCTGGGAAAGAAAGAGTCAATATTACAAAGACTATACTAATTGTGATGGAGTTGTCACGTTGTTCTAACAGCCTTGCCAAGACAATGAGAGTTACAACAAGAATTAAGATGGAGATGAATGAAGAAAAAAACCCTATTCCAAGGATTCATTATTCAAAAAATATATATTCCCAGACATTCTATGGAGTGTAAACTGCATGTTCTTACAGTTTGTCTGATGTGCAAAGCATAAATATCAAATGTCACGACAATGCATTATATACGTTACTGGAATCCTAAGTGATTCCTAACAACATAGGTTGTTCTAGAGGTCTGGCATATGATTATGAAGAGCTCAGTTAATTAGTTTGGATCGTTATGGAACATTATGAATGCTTAACATTAATGTCAGACTATACATTGGACCAACCTTATCTATGCCAATGAAAATTTGTAATCAAATGTGCCAGAAATAATAGTCTGAGAGGTTTAATTGTATGACAGATGCATTATAAGCATGATAATGAAATGATAGTGCAATGATAGTGCAAATATAAGTGTGCAGTGATATTTACAGTGTGGACATGTGGCAGATTATGACAAGGCAATGGATGAGAGGATTGTGTCGATTGCAAAGTGTGTGTGATGGGCATTAAAGGAAAACTAAAAATTTGAATTTTACTCTACCTAGCTTCAAAATGAGTTTTTTGATGTCAAGTTATTCATAAAAGAGGTGATCCCATGAGTCGTTCTTTCATAATGCCCTCGCATCAAGCTTTGCAGCAAGCCAACTGTGTTAGATGATCTGTGAAAGAATGCTTGATTGCATTCTAGATGAAGTTGAAAGAAATCATGTAGAAGTTTAAAGTTGCGTTGGCCCAGAAAGTAGAGAACGCATTCCCTCCACCAAGCTAACAACATCCATGTTTTGTGATCGTTGTGAAGAATCTCAGCAAGAATTCATGGAAGACCTATGAATGTTGGGACTGGTAGCTGCAAAATCATTCAATACATTCATGCAGCGTTTCAACATTGAAGTACTACTATCTGGTTTACAGGGCAGTATTCTATGGCTAAATAAAAATTTTATAAAAACAAGATAAAAAAATTTCTGTTAGCGTGGATGGAAGGGTCCGAACTTAAGTGGGCAGAGCCCACATGATTTCCAGATCCATATCCAATGGAGTTCATTAATTTCTTCTTCAAGTATTGTTTTCACTTTTAGAACATGAACCTATTAGGATCCAAGAGGTGTTTGTTGGTTTGTTTCTCGTGCTATAATTATAATTATTTTTGCAAGCCATAATAAGGTATGCAATTTATTCTTATTATCAATACAGTAAAGCTTTGGACAATAAAGTACCCTTACAACGAGATTGTGAGTTAACAAATGTTTGGTTATGTGTCTCACCCTACCAGCCGACCTAGGTTGTTTCACTCGTCCATTACCCTGCTATCATGATTGTCGTGTCGGAGGTTGAATTTGTTGTCACGGGGATGTTATAAACTGATACTTAGAAAGTTGGTTTAGCCACAATGTTTTCTTCCCTTACAGCGCAAATGAATGTATTGATATATGGCGTCGCACATTTTTACTGGTTTTATGCATTAGAATACATTGCTTTATAGTGTTTGTTTGAGTCACTGTTCATGATTTTTTTCTGCAAACACTGATGTGTTGTATTTATAATTTGGAGCACATCAGACTTGATTTTGTATAGCAAGGACATTCTTATTCCTCTATTGGGATTAGTAACATTTTTATCATTGTATTGGAGATAAAGAATGAGAGGTTGCACTGGTTTCTTCCCCTAAATGTGACCAATTTGGCAAGGCTATGTTCATAAGAATGATTCCATTGCATTTTGATAATAAAAAAAATAAAAAACCAGAGGGAATGAGGACAAGAAGACCCATTTTGTAATGGGAAGTTTGGGTTCAAGTTTGGCACGCTATTTGCTTATAAGAGAATGAAAATAAGTTGTAAGTGGAAGCCTATATCATATTCTCTGCTTCACTTTTGGTCATGCTCGTCATTTTAGAGAGATTTTGTAGTTGCAGCAACTTATTAGACGAGCTCAAGGTTTCTAGCATACATCTAACAAACTCCACCATCATGTTTCATTATTTATTTCAATCGCTTGAAAAATATTTAATAGTTTATGGATAAAAGGAGTCCTTAGGGAAATATTGTGAAGCTTGGAATTGCTACTCTCTTATGATATTGCTCAAAACATCACAACAAATGAAATAACAAATGCAATCAGTTACAACTCTATACAATAAAATGTAGCATTTTTAATGTCTTTGATGTCACTAAAGAACATATTTCAAATCACCTACACTATTCTCTTCATTTATATACCTCTATATTATATCTTGAGTTTCCAAGCCATTTCAAAATTATATTGTGTGGTTGAGTGATAGAGCATCATATGGTTGTTGTATCTTAAATTTCCATAATTTATTGTGTACAAACCACAAGTTGGTGGTAGCAAGAAGGTCTCAGTTTCCACTACAATTAGGTTTACAAAGGAAGCTCCTCTTGTAAATATTTTCGAATTCTAATGCCATTTTTGAAGGTTTTTTCATGAAAAAAACAGCAGAGGAAGAGGTGTTGTCGGTGTACTTGAAGCCAATTTTATTGAACTTGTTCATGACAAGCAAGACTTCAGACATTACTATTCTTTGTAACCTACAGATATTGGTATGATTGCATTAGGCCTTTTTTATAGCATGTAGATGGTATTTAGCCAGTTGTATGCAATTTGTCTACATCCCCGCAGACAGTTCTCTTTCGTAAGAATCCTCTTGCAGATAATGGTGACTATGAAAGCCATGCCTTTGTATTGTTCTCTTTCTATGCTTTAGTATATGATTGAGAATGGTTAGACAAATTATTTTTCCAATATAAATGAAGTTGGGTGGCCTTCTTATATTTTATTAACTACGTTATACTTGTGATGGTCAATTTATTTTAAGTGAACACATTCCAATCAAGCATGACATGCCTTCCTTACAAAGGGTTATCGCAACATTATTATTGCAATATTTTATAGAGTGTTCTCATAACAATATTTTGCAGCGCCCTTATGATGTTAAACATTTCTGAAGTGTATTTGGAGCAATGTTTCTGGAGCAACATTCATTCAATCTAGAGAAGCTCTAATAAACCATCAGGAGTAGCATTCAGTCAATGATGAAAAACAATATATTGTAGGTACTAAAGCATTAAAACAATGATGACATATACACTAGGGACTCTTTCATAGGTTAAAGTCATCTATAACCCCTTTCCATTGATGTAAAAGGGGGAGGTAAGCAGAGGTTATCGACAGAAATGAGAAATATCTTTCAAAACAGGCAGAGGTTATGAGCAGCAGTGAGAAATATATTTTAGGACAAAAGGGAGAGGACGAATGTGTTTCCATGAATGCCAAAGGGGGATATTGTTATCAATATTGTCATTGGTGGCAAAGGAGCAACAAGCAAAGGAGTAGCACAAAGAACAACAAGAAAAGTCGCAACAAAGTAGCAGCAATGCAAAGAGTAACAACAAGACAAAGGAGAAGAAGGAGGAGGAGGAGGTGTGATACATTAAAATGTTTTGATAATGTTGCAAAGATTACTATATTAAATAATTTGTGATGTGAAATTGTTGATTAATCTTAATTGTTGTGATGCAAAGGTAAGACTCCAAGGCAAAGGAAAATATGTTGCAAAGATTGTTGTGATGCATTAATGATAAAAATTGTCATTTGATGTTGGAATTAGGTTGATACATTTAATCATTACATTTGGCTAAAATTAATAGTGGATGGATTATGTATTTTTGTGTTCTAATATTCAAGATATGAAGATTTTTGAAACGAATGAGTGGAAGGAAAAGAGTCAATCCTATTCACTTCATATTCCTATGAGGGATGCAAACAATCAGAAAACTATGTTATAAAAGATGTGATTTTGGAAGGCATTGAGAGGTTAGAGAATGGGAGAATGTGAGAGATTTGATAGAACTATTATGCATTAGTTACCTGGCACATATGGAGCTGATGTGATGCAGATTGAAGGGAAGAATGAGCATAAATGAATAGGGAGACATGCAAAATTTATGACCAGGTAAACCAACACATTGTTTTTCTTGCTTGCATCAAGGGATGGAAGTATCCTTTCAAGTTGTGGCTTGATAAATTTCCAGTTGGAGTTGGTTGAGGTAGGAGCCTCCTGTGTGTTGTAGCCTATAGAAAACATATGGGATTTGGAGCTTCCTTGCATGTTGCAGCTTGCAGAAAATTGAGGTAGTAGACTCCTATAGGTTGGAGCCTATAGAAAATCAGATGTAATAAGGAGTAGGAGTATGCCTTTGCATCGCAACAATGATAAAATCCTGGTTTTATCCCTTTATGGGTTTCCACATATATCCAGTGTCAATATGTGTCATTATTATGTTTGATATGATGTTTTGGTTTGCTTATTAATTATTGTTCACATATTCAATCTGTTGGCCATCATTTGTTAAGTTGCTCATGTAATGGTTCAGTTAATGAGATTAATGAATATAATTTTAATTTCCATGAATATACTAAATTGATTCATCCTCCCTCTCAGTTTAGTCATTTTTCCATCAACAATCACACACACTCTCTCCATATCTATCTATCTTTCCCTCCCTCTCTCTATCTCTCTCTTCTTCCCTCTCTTCACCTCCTATCTATATCTCTCCCCCTTTGCCTCTCCTTTGTCTCTCTATATCATCCCCAACACATACACACTCTTTCTACATATCTATACATCTCTCCCTCCATCTTCCTCTCCCTTTCTGTTCCCCTTCACTCTCTCTCTCTCTCCCTCATCTATTTGTCTTCCCTCCTGCTCTCCTCTCTCCCTCTCTCTCTATCTCCATATTTCTCTCTCTATGCATTTATTCTCACCTCCCTCTTTATTTCCCTCCAACTCCATCTCTCTCAACCTCCCTCACTCCTTCTCTATCTCACTTTCTCTCTCTCTTCCTTCCTCTCTCCCCCTTTATCTCTCACCTCCCTCTGTCACTCTTCCCGCTCTTTCTCTCTCTTCACCCTCCAACCTCGTCACTATCTCCCTCTCTATCTCCTTCTCTTCCCCCTTCCTTCCATTTCTCCTTCTTTGTATCTCTATCTCACCCCAAAACATACGCACTCTCTCCGTCTCTCCCTTAACACTCTCTCTCTCTCTCTCTTCACTCTTCTCTCTCTTTGTCTTTATTCTTCATTTCATCTCCATATATCCCTTGTCACTCCCTCTATCACTTTATGTCTTTTTATTCCCTATATATATTATATACATATATTATTATATATTATATATATTTATATATATATATATATATGTATATGATATGTATGTATATAATAAGTATATGTTATGTATTGTATGTATATGTATTATGTATATTATATGTATATGTATGATATAATATTATATATATAAAATTATATTATAATATATATATATATAATATATATATATATTATATATATATTATGGTAGTATGTTGTATAGTTAAAAAAAAGTTAATATATAATGGATATATTATGTATATATAATACAAAAAACGAATATTCATATTAAATTTAATATCATATTAATCCAAAGTTATTAAATTTGATAATATTAATATTTGATTTAATAATGTTTTTTATGGCATGATAACAAAAATTATAATACAACTACGTCAATTAAGAAAAAACTTTCGACAATAATCAAATAAGAAAAAACCTACATCAAATTAATATTTTCAAATATTACAACATTGACGTGGAAATATGTATCTCTTTAAACACTTTAATATATTCATAGGATATGGTTTTTCCCTTTAAAGATTCATTTTACGAATATTTAATCAAAAGAAATATTAAAATATTTTGGAGCAAGATTTTCGATTCTTTGTGTTGAATTAACCTTTTTCATTTGATTTAAGAGATGTTATTAGCTTTAGTAAATCTGAGCAAAGATGTTTACTATTTTACCTAATTTAGAATTTTAATGTGGTAATTTTTTTTCTAAAGGTAAATTTATGATCCACTCAAATTCACCTATATGATAAAGGAACTATTAAATGCATGAGATAATTTATTATCCATTCAAATTATATATAATAATATATAGAATATTAATAATTAATCATAGTCCATTAATAAAAATTAAATATTATATATAATTTAAGATTCAAGCTAATGTTCTGGGCAACATTAGTAAAATCTATTTTTATTGTTTTTAAGGACGTGATATACTTACACATTTGGGCCATACTGGGTTGTAGAATGCGCGTCTCGGCACAACAAGAATAGTCCTACTATATTCACAACATATGCATGAAAGCATGTTGGCTTTGATTTTATTATTATAAGTGAAAGTTCCATTCATACATACACCATTGACGACCACTAGCCCTAATAGTGGAACATTACAGTCAAGAACACCAACTCCTTCAAAGAAGTATACTCATTCTACGTTGTGGAGAAGCCAAGGCTCTTCACAGCACTCCTAAGATATTTCTAAGCATAAGCCTAGCCAAAAGCTTGGATCCAAAAATCCCTTTACATTGGTTACGAGGGTAGGTTTAGAAATATGGTCTTCTATCATGCTCAATTGATGATGCATTTTATTTATGGAAATGAAATCAATTTTCCATATTTCCTACTCTATAGTTTAAGAAAAATGGCCGCCAACATCCAAAGGAAAATACAGTCTATTGGCAGTGCTCTATATCATCATGGTTTTATAAGAATCTTGATTGAACCTCATTTGATGAGTAAAGGGGATAATTGGGAGATTTCTGGTTCGAAACCATTTTAAAGAAGTTGAGTCGGATGAACCTAGTTCTAAAGTAAGAAGAATTCGAAGGAAATTTCCCTCGAACCATAAGCCTCAAAACAAAGATTTATCGGCACAAGAAACACAACAAGATAGGCATACACAAAATGATTTTTATGATGAAACACCTCTTTAAAATGTTTTATAAAGTATTATACATAAGAAATCTATCAGTACAGATGAAGGCCCATCAAAAGAAGGAAAGACAAAATTAGTAAGAAGATTTCATAAGTCATTCACTTCTTCTTGATGGGTTTTCAGCAATGAGAGCGCACTAAATAGTCTCCATATTTTGTTGATTTAGAAGAAGAAGAGGAACCAAGAATAGCATCGCCAATTACAAGTCCAACACGAAAGACCCCAGAAATCAATGCAAAAACAAATAAACCAATGTGACACTTGTGAAAGGAAAATGATAACTCGAAACAACACTTCTAAAAGATAAAACACATTGAAACGACAACAAATATGAATAGAAATAAGAAAAAAAAGCACTCACATGAGTGAAATAAAAAAAGCGACAAAAAAGACAGCAAAAGACGAAAAAAGTGAAACTCACTCAAAAAAGCAATGATGACCCCACCAAAGGCTCCTTGATCTCTTCAAGAATACTAGAGCTCCAATATCAAATGCTCAAATTAGCTCTAAAGGCATAAAGTAACTAGATTTGAGCAAATGAGGTTTTATGACGTGTGGCCCTGAGATCAAGGACAAAAGTGACACTTGGGAGAAATTCTAAAAATAGCAATGTGCCACCTTCGAGATGATAATAATGGATTCCTACTTCCTAGGGATGTTTTTTTCCCTTTATCTTTCTTGCTTCTTTTCAAGGGGAAACTTGCCATAGACACTACGGGGAAAGATTGCACCGTTCTGGGGAACTACACAACTTTCTGGCTCAGTGCACACTATGCAGTTTCTGAGCTTAGTGAGGGTTGTGTAGTTTCCAGTCTCAATATTGGGATACCTTCCATGACTATGCAGTTTTTGAACTCGAGGCTGACTTCCGGTCAGGACTGTGCAATTCCTATCATCAAGGTTTCTTACCCTCAAGGATTGTCGAGTTTATGGAGGCAAGCCCCTAACTATTGTGAGATCAAGTTAGGATACCAGCATATGACTTATAAGAATCAGCTATGTGAGAAAAAACAAACAAAAATGAGAAGACGAGTCTCATTTGAAGCATGCATACCCAGATCAATGCAAAATGAGCTCCTGTGGAAAAGAAGGGAGGCTTCAAAATCGAAGTAAAGGAAAAATTTTGGAGGGTGGTTATAGCTGCTACAACACTGGCGACACACTATTAGAACTCCAGCTCTCTGTATGGACCTTGTCTCATGCAAAACAGGTCTATCTCTTCTAGAAGTATTTTTCAATTCATTAATTATCACAAGTTTTTCACTTAGCTTGAGCTAAATATATTCCTTACCATTCTCTTCATCGACACACACATACCAAGCCAAATCAAACTGAGTTATTTTGAATGGGGATGAGGATTATATAAATGCACAATTACGAAAAATTTCAAATTCTTAGTTTTCATCTCTAGTGTTGTTCCACTACCGGCAGGCCTAAACAGTACCCCGACGGAGTCACTCAAGAACACAAACATTGCTCCGCTACCAGCGAGCCTGGAAAGTACCCCGACAGATTTTCTTGCTCAACTCTCTATGTAGGAATTCTTTCTCTTCTTTCACCCTTTATTTCATTTTTCAATTTTATTTTATTTTATTGCATTTTTATTTGTTCAAAGAACTATGCATAGGAACTTATTTATTTCATGAGATGGAAGAAGGATCCCAACTTATTGAGAGCAGAAGATGTTGTCCCTTCAGAGAATGATATTTATATGTGCCTCTAATTTCTTGTTAAGGTTTTCCCCCTCTCCTTACTCTACTCAACTTATTTGACAAGGATTACTTGAAAGTAAAAGACCGATTAGAGTAGGTGGTACTAGTTACAAGTGCAAGCATCGTGATTTCACTATGACCCTTTCTTAAAGGAACGTATTTTCCATTAGAGTATCATCGGCTAAAAATAAATGCAGGATTCACATAAAGAGAGGGAACAGATAGATAGCCAAGCCTTAATAGCAATACAACTTCCTCTTAGATTTCACCGAGCTTGTCTGAGGAGCCAAACATGGTCTCATGTGGAAACTAACCTATCACTGAAAAGAAAACAAATGAAGCAAAGAAGATGAGTGAAAGAAAGAAAAAGTAAATCAAATGAAAGGGAAAAACCATGAAAAGAAAAAATTCTCCTACTCCTAACCTAAACAGAGCATAGGCCAAACTTACGTAAAGTGATACTTCCAATGCAGCCACCGCCACATTGGATGGCCTATGTAGGTGAGTTAATGTGTGTCAAGAAAGATATACAAGAATACCAACAAACAAAAAAGATAATACAATACAAACCAAAATTTTCGAAATTTGAAAGAACCTGCAGAAAAGTAAAAACGAAAAGAGCATGAAAGAACTCTATGGATATACCATGGTGTTCAAACACATTATGAGTCGAAGACATGCAGGAATACACTTTCAAACTTGAAAAATGAGCAAATATGAATAAAGAAGAAAATTTATGTTCAGCAACACTTCTCGCTACTTACGATTCCTCCAATGATTGAGCAATAGGATTGCGATACAGATGGAGGATGCGAAAATTGTAAACAAACCGATTTTGAATGTGTGATAGAGTGATGAGGACCCTCAAAAAATTTAACACTCTTCTGATCGAAAGCAGAACCAACCTCAAGACTATGAGAACCTAACATAATTAGCAGTTGGGGCTGAAGTGCCTCGACATCTTGAGGATGTTCCACCTCATCAGAAGGTACATTGTCACAAATTAGTGGCTGGGAAATATTAGCAATGGAAAAATAAGAATTGTGACTAAATGAATCAATGAACAGGTCGTGACAGCCATGATTAGAAAGTTCAAGATCTCAGACGGAGGCATCCTCATGATCTGATGACTTGCAAAGAGGGAAAGATGAATAATGATAAATTTCACCCTCTAAGTTTTCAAAAAGATGAGCTGAGAGATTAGGAAGATTAAGAGTACAAGATTCATCCTCTCCACATTTGGATGAAAAACTAATATCCCACGTGTTCTATGAATGATCGGAAGTGGTAACATCATCAAAAACTAAATTTTCAGAAGATTCAATAGAAATGACAGAATTGTGGGCAATGTCAAGATGATAAAGGAGAGGTGTGGAAGGAAGATAATCATCCTTCCTCACATATTCTTGTTCAACTATGGGCCCCCCCACATAATCATCATGATTGATATTGCAAGGTTTCTTATTAAAACCAACTCCATCCAACACTTAATCCTTGTGAACATCACAAGAGAGATTTGAAACAGGTGAACACAACACATCACAATCTAGAGGATCAGAAGGACCAAATGATGGAGGACGAGGAGATAAAACTTCATCAAAATCATTAGATTAATAGTCCAAACCTGGGTTGAAATTCTAAGTATGTGAGGTGGGAAAATATGGTGGTATATCAACAGATGAATTTTCAACTTCTCCTACCTTAGCCTGCAAAACTAGGGTTGTTTTATGAAAGGAGGATGGAGGGTCACTTGGAACAAAAACCTTGTCCATCGCAGATTGAGAAGCTCTAACACCGAGGTATGTTGGAAGTGACTCAAAATATTCTAACTCATGCGGATTTTCTGAAGTGTGAACAATATATTGAAATATTCCTATCAAGAAATTCCAATCAACTTCATATTTCAGATATTCAAAACACAAATGCATAAAACGAATGTAAAAATGATGAAATGATTCATCATGTGATTTTTACAATTCTAAAATTTTCTTTCCCAGATGTTTACAATTGAACATGTCAAAAGCGCAAGATAGTTATGTGACAAGATGCTTGAAAAAGTGTATGGAGGCATTAGTGAATGTGTGACAACACTTCCTTACGTGCCTTTCGAATTTGGATGAACAACCTACAAGCAACATCCTTATAGTGGATGTTGTGCTCTGTGTAGAATTCAAGAAAGCGAACAATGTGCTCAAGCAAGGTTGTCTCACCCTCACCATAATTTAGGGTTGACAAGCCATCTACAATGCTCGCCGACACTTGCAGGCTTACATCTCTAGAAACACATGTTGGGATTGTGATTGTGGAATAATTCATTAAATGAGTGCATAAATTCAAAGCATACTTTAAGGGCTCATCTTTTCACCCTCCATATAGCACCAGAAATGTTGACGGTGTTTTACCTAGCAACATTTAGGGGATCTCCCCGATATGAAGTCCCAACTAGACATCACATTGTTTGGAGTAAGAGTCCTAGCAGTGGGTGGTAATGTTATACCTTGACTATGAAAACGCGTAGAGGGAAGTATGATAACTTTGGGTGAGAGCAAGCTAGTGACCCTTCAGAGAGTCAAGTGCAATGCATGAAGGTTCTAACACGAAGGGAAAAGGAAGTGTGCCCCTTGGAATCCTGTAATAGTAGGTAGCTTGAAAGGAATGCACGAGTGAAATGACATAACCAGCTGAGATGTATAATATTCCAAAAGTTAAAGTGATGAGTTAATACAAAAACACGCATTCAACAAGATTCATACAAATGAAAACGAAATAGTTCATAAGAATAAGTGTAAGTTAAATAACATACATTGCAAATACAGCATGAATAGTCCTACTATACTCACAATGTATGCAGGAAAGCATGTTGGCTCTGATTTTATTATTATAAGTGAAATTTCCATTCATACATACACCATTGATGACCATTAGCCCTAATAGTGGAACATTACAATCAAGAACACCTGCTCCTCCAAAGAAGTATACTCGCTCTACGCTATGAAGAAGCCAAGGCTCTTCACAATACTCCCAAGCTCTTTTTAAGCCTAAGCCTAGCCAAAATCTTGGATCTAAAAATCCCTTTACATGAGTTATGAGGTTCTATTTATAACAAGAGGGGGTGACTCTTCAACTCCCCTTTGTGATCTTTGGACTACCCTCATGACTCTTCAATTTCTTTACAAAATGACACATTACATTACATGATGACTCTTCGTATTCCAATATTAGCACCTAGAATTTCACTTAAAAAATAATTAAAAATAAAATTACATTTCACACTCATACCCATATAGGACAAAAGAGGGTAGAGACAACTTAACAACCTAACAAGACAAGACACTATGATGCATGAGTTCTAGAACACTCTAGCTTGGAAACTTCCACTTGATGCTTCTCATTCATGTATTGATTCCAAGCTTGGTAATGTGCGATGACGTAATGTGTGATGACATCCCCAAACTGCATGATGGTGTCAGGCTCGAAGTGGACTCTGGCATCCATATCATTCAGGTACAATGATTTGGGACCAATCTTAACTTCTTTCTCCAACAGGAGCAACATGGTTTCTAGACAAGACCACCAATGTAGTTCTACATGTCTTATGTATTTAGCTCTAAATCCTCCTTGGTTGCAACTTGTCTCAGCTAGTCCAAGTACTCTTCAATCTCTAGCTTGACTTGGTGTTTGCATTTAGTTTTAGTGAGTCAACTGAGTAATGTGATTTTGTGGGTTCTCATCATGAAGTCCAAATTGTTTTACAATCGTACATATGAGGCTTGAATGTTTGCAATGAACGAGGTGAGCTATTTGTTGTTCTGAATCAACATTCAAATTATTTCTTTCTCTAGCTCTGCCTATGGCTTCATCTTCTTTACCAAAGTAAGCGGTGCCCCTTTGTATCACATTGTCCATTCTTGCATGGCGGTGTTAGAAGTTTGTACATTCCTAAGAGTCTTTACAAAATCCTTTCTCTACTACTACAAGCTATGCAACCATACAACTGCCTTATGTATGGTCATGAGCTCCTCATAGAGGTCTTGTGTGGTCCCTCTAAGTGTTGATACTTCACTAGCTATCACTTCTCTCATTTCCCCCAAGAAAACCTATGATGGTGATGCATTCTACACTACACTGCGGAGATATTCTATCTCGTACTAGGAAACCTATAGATTACTTATCAATTGCTTACTGTCAATCATCAAATACTGAGTGTTTGATCTTGTTGCACCCATGAAGGCTGAGTTGGCTTTTACAATGGTATTTGGATTCTTGTCAATGTCCTTAACTATCACCCTTTCTCTAATGAATGGAGGTGATGCATGACCATCTCGGAAATGCTCTCTCTTCCCTTGCACAATCCTATTCTGAAATTCATTATATGACAGATTGTACACATCCATTACTGGATCATCATCAAGAGGAACTATGTCCCCTTCCTCGCTCAGGGCTAACCTTGTGCCTGGAGATGGTGGAGACTAAACGGTGACCTGTAGTGCACTAGGCATCAGGTAAACATATTCATACTGCAGCTCTGGCTCCAAATCCATGTTTGCATCTTCAATCAAGTCTCCAATATGTTGAGTAACCTCTCTATCCTACATCTTTTTTCTCTCGCCCTCTGAAGCTGGTTGGTTTTTTCCTTAATCTTCAACTTGAATCGACATTGTTTCTCCTAAATTTGTTCTTTGCCTTTCTTATTATTCATACTTCTTCTTCACCTCCTATTATTTCCTCCTTTATTCTCATTCTTCCCTTAGTTCTTGTTCTTCTTTTTGCACCCTCATTTATGCTTCCTCCAATCTATGCTTTTCTCTCTTCCTCTGCTCTGCTCTTTGTCTCCTCTATTTCCTTATCCAAAGTTGCTTACATAAGGATTGAATTTTCTTTCACTCTGTAGCTTTGTTCTCCCTCCCATCTGTCAGCAACCTTTCTCTTTCCCTGATCTTGTATTGGATTTTTGCCTTCTACTACTGCTGTTGGACTTGCTGCCATGTTAGTGTTGACTCCTTTACTATAAATAGTTGAGTGTTTTCATATATTAGCATGATAACAGGCACTTGCTCAACTGCTTCCCTAGCACTGATTTCAGTGATCTCTCTTGAAGTGTCTCTCTTTGATGCCATGGTAACAATGACTACTAGAGATAAGTGCTTCACAAGTGTGGTACCTGTGGGACAAAAATGACACTCATGGCCAACAAATGTTAGTCTTAAGCAATTCTACTTACAAGGAAAGTTCAAGCAGAAAATCAGGCATTTGATGGAGTGGATTGAATAATTTTATCTGGAAAGAGGGACTGGTTGCCTATGTAAATTGCACACTATGCAGTCCCATCATGCAAGCTAGAAGCTTGTGGCTTGAAACTATGTAATCTGTAGTTCAGCCTGAGCAGAGGCCTAGGAGAAACTGTGCAAGTCTTAGTGGTCAATATGACAAGTTGACCGCTGGAACTACATAGTGCATAGTTGGAACTAGCCTGTGCTACGCAATGTGTAGTTCCAGAGGCCAAACCCATGGCTTGAACCTCAGGATCGCAAAGTTCCCAGTTGGGCAAGGCAAAATCCAACCAAGGGAAGTACATATCTGCCCAGTGGAAGTGTGGAGAATGAGAAAAAGTCAATGACGATGTGAGCTTAAGTGAAAAATTGACTAAGTGTGAATGAATCAATGTGGATCAAGTGCATAAACTGATCAAACAAAAGCAAAATCAAGTATGTGAGGAGAGTCACCACAATGACAACCATAAGTGAAAAAACAAAGAAACTGATGCAACGCTTGTGAAAGGAAAATGATAACTTGAAACAACACTTATACAAGCTAAAAGAAGTTAAAATGGTAGTAACCATGAATATAAATAAAGAAAACAACACTCACACAAGTGAAACGAAAAAAAGCGACATAAAAGGCGGAAAAAGATGGCAAAGGCGAGACTCACACGAAAAAGCGACGATGGCCCCACCAAAGGTTCCTTTATCTCTTCAGGAATTCTAGAGATCCATGATCGAAAGATCAAATGAGCTCTAGAGGCATTGATTAACTAGATTTGGGAAAATTAGGTTTTATGACGTGCATGCCTAAGATCAAGGACAAAAGTGACACTTGGTAGAAACTTCTAAAAATAGCAATTTTCCACCTTCAAGATACTAATAATGGATCCCTACTTCATAGGGATGCTTTTTCTCTTTAGCTTTCTATTTTTTTTTCCATGGAAACTTACCATGCACACTGTCGGGAGAAACTGCACAGTCATTGGGAACTGGGAAACTTTCCGGCTCAATGTGCACTACGCAGTTTTTGAGCTTAGGGAGGGTTGCGTAGTTTCTTGGCTTAGTGTTGGGCTACCTTCCATGACTACATAGTTTTTGAGCTCAATTAGGACTGTGAAATTCCTATCATCAAGGCTACTTGCCCTCAAGGATTTCACAGTTTTTAGAGGCAAGCACATAACTGTTGTGAGACCAACTTGGGAGATCAACTTGTGACTTAGAAGAATCAACTAAGTGACAAACACAAGAAAAAATGAAAATATGAGTCTCAATCTAAACATGAATATGTGTATCAATGCAATATGAGCACTTGTGGAAAAGGAGGGAGGCTCCAAAATCAAAGCATAGGAAAAATTTTGGAGGGTGGTCATAGTCAATACAACACTTAGGTATCAAGAACGATTTTAATAAGCATTATACCAATCTCATCGCATTGCAATATTGGTGGCACATTAATTGGAAATATAAGGTTGGATAATCATTTGCAAAGGGTAAAGATGGTTGGTATCATGGCTTTAGATAAGCATGTGAGCCTTGCATGGGAGGTGACCTCTTTATATTTCCATGCTCCATCCTTGACATTCGGAAGGATCCAACTACCTTGTACAGACCCAACACCTTGCTATGTGATGAATCCTAATAATTTGGGAATCATGGATTTTAATGGTGATTCATTGGTCTCTTTGTGTGAGATTAGCTCCTCCTGTATTAAATTGAAGGTCTATGTCTAGGTCCCTCAAAGTTATGCCCAAGTGTAATATTCGTAGACACATCCTCCCAATTTCTCCCATACGTAATTTGTGGCAATCCAATTCAGAACCATTGTTACATTTTCTACTTCAACTGATGGTAGTCTCTGCAAAGGGTGTTGGATAAATTTTTCGTTGATGTCAATAAGATGGCATCCTAGGTGCATTGTTGAAGCTTTCCCTAGAGAAATCCCTAAGTGCATGAAAGCCTAATGTACAAGAAACTCTAGATCTGTGTAAAAAATACTCTTGTCCTAAATTGTTGAAGCAACTCCCATATGATACCCTATTCTTACTAAATATGCCCATGAAAACCTAGGTATATATATATATATATATATATATATATATATATATATCGCTATCTATATGATGGAAAGTCCTAGATTATTATAGTATGGCCTAATGATGCATAAATGAAGGAGCCCTTACCATGAAACCCTCTTGGGTACATGTATGTGTGATGATGAAAAACCCTAACCCTATGAAGTAATATTTCTTAGCTACATGATGAAATTGTAGATGTTATGCCCTAACATTGTTGAAACCCTAAGTATATGATAAAGGTGATAAAACCCTAGCTGCATGGAAGAAGCCATAAGTTTGGTAAATTAGGACCTCAAACCCCACTCCAGCTGTAATGATGTAAAAATATTTCAAGTCCTTATGATCTGCATATGTTTTTGGAGCAAGTTCTATAGTAGCAACAAATCAGGCATTAGAGGTATGGATTATTTTGTTAGATACTACAACACCACAACAATATAAGAAAATGATTGGGGAGTGCTTATTTCCTCTTGTTCAAAATCATCGACTTGAACTTGCAACTAAAATTGTTGGTATGCTATTGGAGATGGACAAAAATGAGTTAAGTCCATGCCTCTTAAATTCTATGCCCAATTACATATTGAACTCTGTCCATGAACATGATAGCTCACATATGTGGAAAACAACTTGGACCAATACAGAACATCAACATATCAACATGCACAACCTTTTGAAGTAGATCTTAAAGTAGTCCTTGGAGATAGTTTGAGCAAACTTTGGAGACATTTTGAAGCACTCCCTCGATGTCTTTAGAGAATCCATTGAAAATATTTTGAAGCAACATTTTGTAGACATTTTGGAATAGTGCTAAAATGAGCTAGAAGAAAACTTGGTTTGGCATTCGTGGCAGTTACTTTGGAGAATGGTCTTAACGACATCTTGAAGGATTCATTGGAGTGTTGCGGAGACTTGAGCTAATATTTGGGATAGTCATATTGAGAAGACTATTGAAAGTTTTGGAAACTATTATTTATGCAATTTTTGTGAATACTTGGGCTGATTTAAAGAACCCTTAAAGACATCAATGAAGCATTGTTGAAAATTTTCAGAAACTGATCTTGGATTCATTCTTGGAAACCTTGATGTATGATTGAAGCCCTCATGGAGTAACCTTGAGGGGAGTTGTTTGGGTATCATGAAGAGTCTTAAATACACCTTTTGTGGTTGTTAAGGTTATCATTGATGAACGAAGTGTCTTTGGAGATTAATTGAGGGCAGTATTGAATGCATTCTTGGAGACATTATTAGGGCTTGTTGCAGAAGATATTGGAAGCCTTTAAGAACTATTAAACCTACCTTGAAGAACAAAAACAGAGGGTTGGATCCCTAGAGGATTGGAGTCCTCAAGTAGACCAGGTTGGAGCCCAATCCAAATAAGAGGGTTGGAGCTCTAGAGGATTGGAGTCCTTAAATAGACCAAGTTGCAGCTTGGTGGTATAGTACAAGTTGGAGCCTGGTTTAATTCAATATTGGAGTCTTCATCTAGGGTTGGATCCCTGAAGGAATCATTGGTGTGATAATACAAATTGGAAATTATTGTAATAGAGGATTGGAGTCCTCGCAATTTATTGTTAATAAAAGTATTTATTTTGTTGTTCATTTTGTGTTATGTTTTTAAGTGATATTACCTCGCATAAAAGAAACAATTGTAAAATAAGTACTAATTCACCCCCCCTGAGTGTTTCCAACAATTGGTATCAGAGCCAGTGCCTTCAGTCTCAGCCTAATAGCCGGAAGGTAGATCCTTACAACATAAATGGAAAAATCAAGGAAGAAGACCTACAAACCCTCTGAAGATGTCTCGTCCTTAGTCAAGAAATCAAAAGACAATTAGATGATAAAATCCCCCATATTCAATGGAAAAAACTCTGAAATATGGAAGGTTAGAATGAAGAATGCTTTAATGGCTTAAGATTTTGAAGTTTGGGAATTAGTGGTTGCTAGGAGCACAGTGAAAGAAGAAGATTCCAAGGAACAATGCAATAGCAATAAAAGAAATATTAAGTGCCATAACAAATTATATAAAGGTCAAAGTGGAGAAATGTTCATCAACAAAAGATATTATGGAAAAGCTTCAATATCTTCATTCAAAAATATTATTAGTCATGACCTCTTATCAAGAATATGATGACAAAGAGCACAAATATGAAATAAGAAGATAATTGAAAGAAAAGATGAGGGCGCCAATTTCATAAAGGAATATGATGAAGAGATATCTGAAGTTGAAATTGAAATAGATATCCACTCAAAGCTTGTAGCTACCCTAGAAGAAATAAGCAGTTCAAAAAAGGGAAATGAGGGACTCAAAAAGCAACTACAACATGTTTGATCATGACCTTGACAAGAGAAAGAAGCAATTTTTCCTTTTAAGGCATCAAATACAAGAAAGGGATGAGGATCTCAACAAGCTTAAGGAAGAATTGTAGTAGAAAAAAAAGAGACATAATGAAGAAGTCATATCCATGACAATTCAATTAGACAAAGAAAAAAGAAAGGAAGACAATTTGGAAAATCATCTTAAATACCTAGTTGTGCTCCTCATTCTATATATACCTAGTCATGCTCCTCATTCTAGTAATGAAATTTGACCAAGAAATATAAAAAATACTTCATTTGAAAGAAGCAGGAGCGAAGGAGGACTAGAAAGGAAAACATTTGGTGAAGATTTTGTGATTAGGACTTGATCCATATATTGTGCAAACCTCAAACTTGTGCTACAAGAAGAATTTGAATGAGTAACAAGAAACACATAACTGAACCGGTGACTACTATTTGGACCCACAATGAAGAATAAAATCTCCACCTTTTCAGACCTCTGGTGTCTTTTGCTACAAAAAAGAATTAGTGGATTTGTGAAAGAATTCAAACATGTTCTAGCTTAGATATGTAGTGGGATTTTTTGGACCTGTGGAAGCATTTAAAATAGGTCCTGTCGTTACAATTTTTTGGACTGTTTAAGGCATTATTTTCACTCTGTGGAGGAAATTTCTTTGAACCACTAAAACTCGGATCTATGGAAGATTAATATCTCCGTGGAAGATTAATAACTCAGATAGGTTGGATAGTGTGGACTTAGACCTGTAGTAACCATGAACATGATAACTCAATTTTGTGGAAAATAGCTTGGACCAATACAGAACATCAGCAGAATTGTGAAGCATCTCTTCTTGACATGGACAACCTTTTGAAGCATTTTCTAAAGCATCTCTTGGAGACAATTTGAGCAAACTTTGGAGGCATTTTGAAGAACTCCCTTGATGTATTTAAAGCAACCCTAGAAAATATTTTGAAACATCATTTTGTAGTAATTTTGGAACAATCCTAAAAGCAGCTAGAAGCATATTTGGTTTGGCATTGAGGGGAGTTACTTTGGAGCATTGTCTTAAAGACACCTTGAAGGATTCATTGAAGCGTTGTGGAGACTTGAGCTATTCTTTGGGACAGACATCTTGAGCAGACGATTGAAGATTTTGGAAACTATTATTTGTGCAAGTTTTGTGAAGACATGTGTGATTTAAAGATCCCTTGAAGACATCATCATTAAGCATTGTTGAAGACCACTTGAAGTCTTATTGACGTAGCTCATTGAAAGACATTGTAAGAGTGGTGTGAAGGCCTATTAAAGACCTCTTGGAGAAGCTTATTGAAGATACATTGAAACATTGTTTAAAACCTATAAAAGTTGATCATGGAGTCATTCCTAGAAACCTTGATGTAGGACTAAAGCCCTCATGGAGTAACCTTAAAGGGATTTGTTATGGTATCATGAAGAGCCTTGGAGACACCTTATGTGGTTTCTAAAGTTGCCATTGATGAACGGAGTGTCTTTGGAGATTAATTCAGGGCAATATTGAAGGCATTCCTGGAGACATTATCAAGGCTTGTTGCAGAAGATATTGAAAGCCTTAAAAAACTATTAAAGCTACCTTAAAGAAAAAAATAGAGGGTTAGTGCCCTATAGGATTGGAGTCAGCAAGAAGACTAGGTTGAAACCTAATCCATATAAGAGGGTTGGAGCCCCAGAGGATTAGAGTCCTCAAATAGACCAAGTTGGATCTTGGTGGTATAGTATAGCTTGGAGCCTAGTTTGATTGAAGATTGAAGTCTTCATCTAAGGGTGGAGCCCTGAAGGAATCATTGGTGTGATAATACAAATTGAAAATTGTTTTAATAGAGGATTGGATTCCTCGCCATTTATTGTTAATAAAAGTATATATTTTTTTGTTTATTTTGTGTTTTGTTTTTAAGTCATCTTAACTGGCATAGAAGAAACAATTGTAATAGAAATTATTATCCACCCCCCCCCCTTAGTATTTCTAACAAGGGGCTCCCTATAGTTTCTTATTCTTTCAGTATAAGTGGGTCATATAATTAGCTTCTTCATTCCTCTAGTAAGGTCATTTGGAGCAATCTTCTTTCACAGGCACTAGAGATGTTCCAGCCTGTGGAGCGAATTGGAAGTTGTTGGGCTTGTGGTTGCCTCAAAAGTATGGACAATGACTACAATGAGCAAATTTCTCAAGTTTGTCTTATTTACCTAAGTTGTGTTACTACATGGTCTCTTCCATCCATTAAGGAGAAATTCTTTGCTTTGCTTGCATTTAAATGCCTCTAGTTTTTTATTTTCCTCCTATGGACGTTCTCTCTACCCTAGGTTTGCTCAATTTCCCCAATCATTGCCCCTCATGTCAGTGTTAATTTTTCCATCTTTGTGCATGTCGGCGTCTCCTGCACCCTCTTCATAAAATCTATCAACCCTTGTTTGAATACCTCGAGTAGTTGAAAACCATTTTCCTTGAGTGCTCTCTCAGCTCTTGACATTGACCCTCTTGTCTGCGCTATTCCTACAACTCTGAGCTCATTAGCGACTCTTATACCCCCTACGACATCTTTAACACTTGTAGTTTGAATATCCCAAGCCCAACCCCCTCAGTCACTAGAGCCCCTCCTTCTGCATTATTAACCATGATAACAACTCAACTACTACTAGGAGCTATAGTATCTGTAACGCTTGAAACATTCAAATTGAGGTCCTTCAAATAGAGAACATGGATATCAAATGGAAATTTCATCAATAGAAGAATTTTCCCATCTTCCTCATTGAGGAAATTCAATGATTAAAGGATAGGCTCTCCCATCAAGATGACAAACTTGATGCTCTTCAAAGGCAAATAGAAGACTTGTAGCACACACCCCAAGTTCCAGAGAACCAAGTTATTGCCAATATTGCTTCAATCCCCCATGCTAGAAATTTGAAATTAGATCTAAACAAACCTCCAAAGGAGGCTTTCTTCTCCCTTTTCTAATGGGATCCTATTGTAAATATGTCCTTCTCTTAGCACAATTTTGTAAGATCTATACATGTTAGCTAATTATTATAGTCTATTTCTACCATAGTCTTTTTAGCTATCAGACAATACCTCTATGAAAGATCCTATGAATAAAAATGCAATGTACTAAATCTTTCATGTATTTATTGTGACAAAGCACAAATTTAACATAATCACTACCCATTTACATTTAAATAATAATAATAAACTTGAATTTAACAACAAAATAATAATAATAATAATAAACTTAGATTTAACAATTTCATTATAGTGAAATTTTTAATAATCTTTGTACTTTCATTTATATATATTCCAATATAAAATTAATATATATATATATATATATATATATATATATATATATATATATATATATATATATATATAATTTAATTTCTTTTATGAATTTATTAATACCAAAATATAATATCATAAACCGGAAAAATAAATTTATACTAATATATTTCCATATATATAAAAGAGTGTGTTTTGTTTATAAGTCTCAATAAAAATATATATAAAAGAGTCTGTTTTGTTTACAAGTCTCAAATTTAATGAGACTCATAATTCCGAACACTCTCTAATGTTAGTCAAACATATCTTCCAACGACTAAACCACTTAATCGACTCGATTTTAACACATTCGTCATAAAGATTAAGTAGGTAGAAGATATATTTAACTAGCATTTGCACCATATGTTGCAAAGAAAACGTCGTAAGGCATAAAATGTGGAAATCCATTATCCATGTAGTGTATGCATTATTCAACAAGGTGGATCTCTCTAAATTTGTTGCAAACATTTATGTTATTGCATTGCTAATTTATTTAGAATCTACTACTACCTCCTCTTCTTGGAATATTAAATTTCTTATCACAATCCTTCTGATTATTGGCATCACAATTTTTTCCACTTTAGTGGCCTTACCTTCAACCTAAAGAAACATGAATTTGAGTCACTCAATTAAAAAGCAATTGCTGTATCTCTATATGAGCTCATTCCTTCTGCCATCAGCTGCCAAAACATAGCTCCTCCACCTGCTCTTCCAATGCTAGCAGAAGCACATATTTGTTTATAAACCATATCAAATAAATTGTCTCTCTAGTCGATGCCTAATCCTCGGTCTTTAGAGGATTTCCCAAAATCTACAAACAGAACTGGTTTCTTCAATATTCTGCTTCCATCTTCTAGATGGTTCTTTATCCAACCTAACCTAACAGTTAATAAATAAGGGCAAACTTCTCTTTATATTCAGACTGATTCCCTTCCAAACGAACTTGCTTTGTGTACAGAGATATGCAGTGAATAATTAGGAATATGTTAATAAACCCCAATTTATTTCCCAAAGAAATAAGAAAATAAGGGCAAACTGACTTCAGAAATTCTTAATGCTACTGTTCCATCTTCACTTAGATTGTTCTGGAAATAGGAAGCTTTCCCGAAGTATTGCAGGAAGAAAATGAGACAGCATTAAGAAATTCAGTTGAATTTGGAGGAGATGAATGTGATGGAAAGGAAAATTTGTTAAACTTCAATGATCAAATATGTTGAATAAATCTGCCACCATTGGAAGAGGAACATTTAATCCCATGAAGCCATTGATGTGTTGGGCTAAAGGTCCCTCACCAATTTGAAGAATATATGGCTCTCTAATAATATTGCTCAAAGGAAACCAAGAAAACAATGTTCTGACACCACAGGGCGTTTATTATTAGCTCCATATTTGCTAAAATTTGCATTTTCTGTCTTACAAATGTTTTGAAGCTAAGTTGTCTTCTTGCATAGATGTAGACGAACAATTTGCAAATGATGAGAATTAGGGATTTAAAAATATAAATTTGCATGCCTGCTAGTTCCTAAAGAATATCCCAATAACTCTAGCACATATAAAGAGAAAATTCTTTGTAGGAAAAGAAAAGGTAAATATGTTAAACTTAAATGATCAAATACGTTGCATAAATCTGCCACCAACGACGCTGAAACAGTACATTTATATAATCTCACAAAGAAGCATGAACCTGCCAAGTTCCAACACTAAAATATTTTTTAAAACATATATATGGAAATGTGTTCATCTCTTTATTGGATGCATTGTGCATTTGATATTCATAAGTTCTTTTCCTGGGCGCACTTAGTCTTTCTTGGCACACACTTGTGTTTGATTCTTGGTGACATGCTTGGTTTTTTCAACACATGGATATTTGCTAGTTGGCACTCTCAGTCTGCTGCTGAGATTTGAAAAGTGGGATGACAAAAACCAAAAGTGGAATTGCCTGGGGGTGGTTCCCTGGTGGTGAGCTTCACCAATTCACAATCTACACCTAGTTGACTTGAAACCCAAATAAACCATACTCCAAATTGACTTGAACAAAATTTCATATTTCTGGCACATTTATGATCCTCTTAGGTTAGCCATTTTCTTGGCTATTTTCGAACTTAGTTCTTATTTGTGTCTCTTCCAGTTTTCTCTGCAAACCATTGCACAAACCACTACCATTTAATGGCCCCTCAAACAACATATTCAATGAACCTTTTACTAAGCGAAATCATACCAATTTCCACGACTAATTTGTGCTAAAATTTACTGTGTTTTGGTTGCTGCTTCCCCAGCAAAATCGTGCCTCTATCAACGGCATTTTGTGGCCCTTCAATACAACAATTTGATGGGTGCCTTGCCAACTAAAAATGTGCTCCCTTTTGTTGCGACTTGGTTGGTAAATTCTCAGCAAAATCATGGATCTAACCTAGTGAATTCGTCCTCTTTTTATACTACATTTTGGTCACCAAAACACCCAGCAAAAATGAACCTCTTGGCTCTATCAACCGTGTCTGCAATTGTAAATTTCTGATATTATCTCTCTGACTTTGCATATTACATTTTTTTCAGCCTTCACTAATTTCATCTTACTAGACCCTGGTTGTCCACACATCTGCCTTTGCTCACAACTTAGCCATATTTTCATTATTGGTTTGATCAAATATCCTCACGCCCCTCCTGTTCATTCCCTCATGGTGGGTAGTTTGACTCTTCTTGTCTAAAATAGCGGTTTTGGTCTTTGGGACTACATTGTTGCATCTTGGATGATTGGGAATTTGAGATTCATAGACTTCATTCTTATTAAAGAAAAATTCTCTTGGATAAATCACATCAAGTTTTAGGATCGATGCGTTTTGAACTTCTACTAAGGTTCATCATCAGGGAAAAAATCTTATTGTGCATATTCCCATCGGGGTTTCCCAATCTAACATTGAATCAAACTGTAAGATAGTTCCTATCATCTTTACCCTTGCTATTCCTGGCATTAGAATCTAGACATAGTACCTAACTATTTTGGTGAGCTTACACCTACATTATGCTCTTTCTTTAGTCATGTTGCAAGAAGTTTTGCAGGGCTATGGGCTCACGGAAACCACAGCAGTAGCAGCGTATTTAGATGGTGAAGAAGAAAGTAGGCACTATGGATCAGTTGGCTTGTTGACTCCGAATACTGAAGCAAAAATAATTGATCCTGATTCTGGGACTCCTCTACCTCCAAACAATAGAGGAGAATTGTGGCTTCACGGTCCCATTGTTATGAAAGGTGTGTGTTTCTTAAACATTATTTCCTTCATAAAATGAAAATTTGATATCATGAAATGTATTTTACTATAAGATCAATGAACCAAACACATCCTTGGACCCAATATAAGTAGTAAAACTGCCATGGACCAAGAAGTAAACTATGTTATCAAAGATATTTACCCTATGGCATAAAACAAAATAGAGCTATAAAATGGGAAGCATCACCGATCTGATCCCCTCCAAAATACGGTTTTCCTGCGAAGCACTGGTTATTGAATAGAAAAATAATATTTTTAACTTTCGAAGACACAAATAGCACATAAGGAAAGGATCGATGAGATACGAATGCAGGCGATTACTAAGAATGAACTAAATGACCTTATTGTCTACAAAGGCAGCCCAGAAACGAGCAATGGCTCGATCATATGGATCTTTGGGAATTCTTGCGAACAGGGTTTGATTTCAGCAGCAGCTCACTCTTAGCTCTGAGATTCTCTTCCTCAAACTGGTAATCGATACCTTTAAGAGCAAAGTGCTATGCGAACCCACACAATGAAGGGACTCAGAGTCATACCGAACCGCTTTATCGGCCCCTTTTCTCCCCCTTTTTTTATTTCAGTGTTATTTCAGTTTTTTGATCAACGATAAAAATTCGTTCAATGGTCTAACACCACAAATCCACTGTGAACAGTAGGACACAGCGGCTGAGGCAATTCATTTCAAACGGAAACACCTTAGACTAGTTTGCCTCTTATCAATCCATTCATCGGTCTTCCGTCTGCAACAAAAATTGTGAAATGTAAACGCCCCTATAATTTCCAGTAGAAACAATGTAGTGTAAGGCCAAAGTGTGCGGAATATGCATCTACCAATAACGAAATGCTGAAATGCAAATAGGCTAAGAACAAATGGTCCCAAGGGAATATACATCCACCAATAACAAAATGTTGAAATGAAAATAGGTGAAAAACAATCGGCTGAGAGGTATCTTTTATTGGATTGTGGATTTTGGATTTTTAGAATATTTTAGAATAGTAAGATATGGCAGTGTAAATATTCGAAAATCTTACAGAAATGATGTGAGTTGTTTAACTTAGCACATATCTATGAAATTCTGGAAAATTCTAGAAATTTTCAATCAAATTAACTTTGGGGACACTGAGAAGCAAAAGCTCAATGACATAAACAAAATGCAAACTGGGAGGCAAAATGCGAAGAAAAAGATTAAAATCTACAAAATAGGAAGAAAACGAAGGGGAAAGGTATTTATAATATTCAAAAATTTAAAATTTAATCATCCCAAAACCGCTCGTTTAAAGAGGAAGATAGAGAAAACGATTTTGGTTTTGATCCGTCCAATGGAAACGACGACCATAAAATATTGCCTTACACAATCTAGCGTTGATTAATCCATCTTCATTCAAAAAACATTTAGTCATGTGAATATACGTCATAGATAGATTTGGGACTGCATTAATCAAAACATGAATCTTTCACATCATATAAAAAACTGATTAGAAACGAGGAAAATTGTAATTTTATATTTTTTAGATGGTAAAATTTAAATTAGTTTTACTAAACGAATAACCATAAAATATGAGGAAATATAGTGTCACCAATGCTAACTAAAACCTCGAAGCGTCATTTTCTTTACATCAATTATGGTGAGTTCAATTGAATCAATATAAAAGGACAGATTATATTTTCCTAGTTTACTTTTTATAATTTCAAAATATGAGGAGAATTATACTTTTGAAAATTTCGGAAATAATATCAGTCAGATTTTCTAAATGTTCCCAAATTTACAATTGAAAATAATAATACCTTACAAACAGGCGGATAATCTAAAACCACTGTGAAAGCGTTAGCTACACCTGCAAAGAAATATGAAAACCAACATGTCAACATGGATTTCAAGCATTTTTTTGTGGTAATCGATGGTCTGTTTTCCCAGAAAAGGTCCCAAATCCGGATTGTGCGTCCCAATTGGACGCAGAAGCTGCGTGGTCCATCATCGAATTCTCGGCTTGTGCCTCGGATGGCCCGAACTCACAGTCGGGGTAAGCATGGTTCAGAAACTGAGTTTCTATGTTTCTCAAACTTAATCTTTTCTGTCTCTGAAATTTTTGATTGACATATTTATATTTGCTTACAGATTTATATTTGCAAATTCCTGTATAGACTGTCAAAATGAAGAAACAGCTACATCATTCAAAATTCTACTTCATTCATAACTTAAAATTTGAAAGTATATATAATTTATGTATATATAGTAGCTATTTTCAGAATAGTTATGTTCCCCCTTCTGACACACCTTCGACAGTTCATAAACACCACAGCAACGTGAGGGGCTTACCAAGTCAGCCAATCAATGTTACTCCCAATCTATGAAGAGTTTTTTAGTATTTCTTATGTACAGAAAGTACAGTGATATATTGTCTGCACTGGCTATAAAGCGAGGCAAGAAACCATAGTTATTCGTAGAAGACGATCCCAATGGGCCTCACTGCATCAGAGGTTGGAAGTTCATAATTTATCACGAATAGGAAGAAAACAGTAGGCTTGATAACCAAGCGCAAGTTCTAGCCGCACTGCTTTCCACGGAGCTTCTGCTTCAATGAAGGGACTCAGATTCATACCGAAGCATGGTTCAGAAACTGAGTTTCTATGTTTCTCAAACTTAATCTTTTCTGTCTCTGAAGTTTTTGATTGACAGATTTATATTTGCTTACAGATTTATATTTGCAAATTCCTGTATAGACTGTCAAAATGAAGAAACAACTACATCATTCAAAATTCTACTTCATTCATAACTCAAAAATTGAAAGTATATATAATTTCTGTATATATAGTAGCTATTTTTAGAATAGTTATGTTCCCCCTTCTGACACACCTTCGACGGGGGGCTTACCAAGTCAGCCAATCGATGTTACTCCCAATCTATGAAGAGTTTTTTAGAATTTCTTATGTACAGAAAGTACAGTGATATATTGTCTGCACTGGCTATAAAGCGAGGCAAGAAACCATAGTTATTCGTAGAAGACGATCCCAATGGGCCTGACTGCATCAGAGGTTGGAAGTTCATAATTTATCACGAATAGGAAGAAAACAGTAGGCTTGATAACCAAGCGCAAGTTCTAGCCACACTGCTTTCCACGGAGCTTCTACTTCAATGAAGGGACTCAGAGTCATACCGAAGCATGGTTCAGAAATTGAGTTTCTATGTTTCTCAAACTTAATCTTTTCTGTCTCTGAAATTTTTGATTGACAGATTTATATTTGCAAATTCCTGTATAGACTGTCAAAATGAAGAAACAGTTACATCATTCAAAATTCTACTTCATTCATAACTCAAAATTTGAAAGTATATATAATTTCTGTATATATAGTAGCTATTTTCAGAATAGTTATGTTCCCCCTTCTGACACACCTTCGACGGGGGACTTACCAAGTCAGCCAATCGATGTTACTCCCAATCTATGAAGAGTTTTTTAGAATTTCTTATGTACAGAAAGTACAGT
>APFE030345006.1:78604-115100 GCA_000404065.3 Pinus taeda
AGTAGTGAAATGGAGGTGAAATGGAGGTGATATAATGGACATAATAGTGAAAGTGTAATGGAAATGAATGACATTTTCAAGACTCAACAGGTACAATCTTCATGGACACATCCTCCCAATCACTCCCATGTGCAATTTGTGGTAATCCAATCTGGAACCATAGTTGCATTTGTTACTCCAGGTGACAAGGGGTTCCTTGTAATTGCTTATTCTTTTAGTATAAGCGATTCACATATTTGGCTTCTTCATTCCTCTAGTAAGGTCATTTGGAGCAATCTCCTTCCAGGGGCACAAGAGATGTTCCAATATTTTTAGCGAAATAGAGGTTGTTGGGATCATGGTTGGCTCAGCAGAATGGAGATCGATGAAAATGGATGAATTTCTCAACTTTGTCTTATTTACCTAAGCTTTGTTACTACTTGGTCCCTTCTGTCCATTAAGGAGAAATTCTTCTTTTTCCTTACATTTAGTTGCCTCTGGTTTTTTGTTATCCTCCTATGGGAATTCTCTTTGCCCCGGGTTTGCTCAATTTTCCTAATCATTTCCCCTCATGTTAGTGTTAACTTTTTCAGCTTTGTGCCTGTCGGTGTCTCTTGCACCCAATTCATTAACTCTATCAACCCTTGTTTGAATATCTTGAGCAATAGAGAACCGTTTTCCTTGAGTGCTCTCTTAGCTCTTGACATCGACCATACTGTCTGCGATATTCTTGCAACTATGAGCTTGTTGGTGACTCTTATACCCCCTAAAACATCTCTAGCACTTGTTGCTTGAATATCCCCAGCCTAACCCTCTTAGTGACCTCCCTCCCCCCCCCCTGCCCCCTGCATTATTAACCATGTCAACTAGTAATAGCTTAGCTACTACTGAAACCACTATGCCTATAACACATGAAACATTCAAATTGAGGTCCTTCAGATGGAGAACATGGATATCAAATAGGAATTTCGTCAATAGGTGAATTTTCTCATCTTCCTCACTAACAAAATCAATCAGTAAAGGATAGGCTTGTTAGGATGACAAACTCGATGCTCTTTGAAGGCAGATAGAAGACCTGTAGCACACAGCCCAAGTTCTAGAGAATCCGAACATCGCCAATACTACTTCAAGCCCCCACATGGGAACGTTGAAATTAGATCTAAACAAACCTCCAAAGGAGGCTTTCTTCTTGCTTTTCTAATTGGGTTCCTACTATAAATATGTCTTTTTCTTAGTACAATTTTGTAAAAATCTGTGTATGACAGCTTGTTATTATAGTTTATTTCTATCATAGTTTTTTTGGTTTATCGGACAATGCCTCTATGGAAGATCTCATGAAAAAAATGCAATGTACTAAATCTCCCATATATTTGTTGCAACTGAACATAGATTTAACATAATCACTACTTATTTGTATTTAAAAAAAAAAAATTGCATTTTAAAACTTCATTCACAATAATAATTTATAATAATTATTTATACTTTCATTTATATTATATTCAAATATAAAATTGATATTACAAAAAAATATTTAATTTAATTTCTTTTGTGTTTTAATGAAATTTTATTAATATTAAAATATAATATCATAAACCGGAAAATAAATTTTTAAACTAGTATATATATATATATATATATATATATTATTATATATATATTATATTAAATATATATATAAGTGGTGTTTTGAATAATATAGATACCTCAAAGACTTTTGTAAATTGATTTAAATTTATTAAGAAGATTTTTCGGCCTAAAATATATGTAGAAAACATTTATTAATGCGTTTCGAACCAACTAAGTGTTGATTCCTTCAGCAGGTTGATTTAAATTTTTAAATTTTAAATTAATAACAATTGACTTAAAATTTTTAAATATTAAATTATAAAAATAACATCAAACTATTAGCAATATAATTTTTCAAAATAAAATTGTAGAAAATAATTTTTAGGTGTTTACTTTGATTGTAGGAGATAATATTAACTTATTGATATAAAGTATTATATTTAAATTAAAAAGATTCAAATTAGATACTTATAAATATTAACTTAATCAAATACTTAACTCAAGATGTTATGTGAATTTTTTATAAAAACCTTTATCGATATTTTGACTAAAATTCCAAAATTAAATTATTGAAATCTAAGCTTCGATATGCATGCTTGGACACAAAACAAGTAATATCATTACCAAGGAAGTGGATGGCACGGGCATTGTTTATATAAATTGATTATTAAAAAAAAATCAATAAAATAAAATAAATCATTAAATGAGATGGAAAATCACAATCACATATAGTGTAGGAGATTTTAATAGTTAAATAGTGTAGGAGATTTTAATAGTTAAATTGAGGTGGAAAATCACAATTATATAGGGTAAAGGAGATATTGAATTTTATGTTGGAAAACTATAAAATTTGTTTGTAGTATTTTTTCTAATTTTAGTTCTGTGGATATGGTTTAATGGTTAGGTGGAGAGGCTTGGTCTCCACAAATTTATATATGTCTATGAGTTGTTCCAAGCATGATTTCTTTATTTGAAAAAAAGACACTTTATTTAGCCTCCACAAATCTATATATGCCTATGAATTGCTCCAAGCAAGATATGTATACATATAGAGCATAGTAGAGGAATTACACATCTTTCTCATATTAGGATGTAAAAAATACAATTGGCAAGATTTCTTTTACTTTCAATTATTCTTTCTATATAAAAATTCAAAGAAAGTTAAAGATGAAAATTAAAATATTATATTTATAACCTACACTAAAATAATTTTTTGTTATTAATATCATTTTCAAATAATATATGTCAATTCCATCTAAGACATCTCCCTTATTGTAAAATCTTTCCACCCAATTAATGAACATTGTATTGGTTAAAATATATACTAGTTTAATTATATAAGGTAAATGGATGATAAATGTTTGAAGGCCCAATATCAAGCACTTAGCTTTAAATCTAGAATGAAGCACTAACCAACATTTACTTTCAAAGTAATAATACCATGCCATCTTTATATAGCAACCAAAAATCTTTTGTAGTCCAGTTATTAACACACACACAGTTTAGAGTTGTCTTAATGGAAATCTTTATAGTTTCTTTTGTAAGAAAAACAATATTATCTTCTTCTCCTTTTTTTAATGGTAACAAGTGAAAATATATTAGCATATTATGTGCAAAATTACATCCAAAAACTTGAGTAGCAAGTTTTTCAAGAGTTTTTTTATATCAAGTCTAAAATTTATTAACCTCCAAGACCACACATTTGTTACATACACCCATTGTTAAATTTTCCTTAGTAGGCAAAGCGAGCAAGGCGAAGGGAAAAAAAGTCCAAGCCAAAACTAAGTCCAGTCAGAAGGGTGAGAAGAAGAAGAAAGATCTGGGCAAGATAAAATGCTTCTCTTGCCACCAATTCGGGCATTATGCCACTAAGTGTCCTAACAGGAAGAAGGGCTCCAATAAATAACTTGTAGTAGCATCAACTGAGGTAGATGAGTTTAATTCTCCATTCAAGAAGGATTTTTCATCAATAGATTGTATGTCAAGCTTAGTGGCCAATAGCATGTGATATATTGATAGTGGAGCATCCTTTCACATGATCATGAACAAGAAATTTACTTCAACCAATTGATAGAGAAGGATATGCAGTTTCATATAGAGATGGGAGATGATGGAAGGTACCTAGCGCAGGGCGTGTGTACAATCAAGTTTGAGAGGGAGTCCAGAAAATCTCTCTACCATAGAGATGTCATCTATGTCCCAAGGTTGAAGAAAAACCTTGTTTCATTATCAACCCTAGAGAACAAGGGGTATGAAGTTATCTTTAGCATAAGGAAGGCCTTCATTAGGCCTCTCAACTATGTATAAGTTAAGCAAATTGGACTTAGAGTGAGGAAACTATACTGACTATAGTTTGAGATTGTTGTAACCTTGAGTAGCAAGGCAGGATGTGAGTATGGCAGAGATGTGGGGGAGATTTGGCATAGACGCATGGGGAATTTTCATCATGGGGTGATAAAGATCCTTCAACAAATAGCCATAGGGCTACCACAGTGCAACATTAACCAACATGAATTGTGCAAGGGTTGTTGCACACTTGGAAAGTATGGAAATTCATCTTTTCAGGGATGGGACAACAGAGCCAAAGGGATTTTCAAGTTGGTACATTCAGACATATGTGTTACCTACTCTTCTCCATCCCTCATGAGTTACAAGTACTATGTCACCTTCATAGATAACTATTCTCGAAAGATATGGATATTCTTTATGAAGAAGGAGGAGGTCTTCTCGAAGTTCATGGAGTTTCAAGCCTTGGTAGAAAACTAGACCAAGAATAAGATCAAAGCATTGAGGAGTGACAATGGCAGGGAATATATCTCCAATTTTCTTAAGGACGTGTGTGCCAAGGAGGGAATTAGGATAGAGCTTACAGCACACCATAACCCTCAGTAGAATGGGGTGGCTAAGATGAAGAATCACAATATAGTTGGAGCAGCTAAGGCCATGTTGCATAACCAGGGGTGCCTATGATCTTGTGGGCAAAGGAATGCAATATTGTAGTATTTATGTAGAATAAGAGTCCACATAGGGTGCTTGGACGAGTTACACCAAAGGAGGCTTTCACAGGAAAGAAGCCTAATGTTTCTCACTACTACACATTTGGGACAAGAGTTTATTGTCATGTGCCCAAAGAGAGCAGAAAGAAGTTGAATCCCACAACTAAAACGAGAATTTTCATGGGTTACTATGAGACACCTTAGACATACAAGGTGTATGTATCATCACTTAGGAAGAAAAGTATCATGTGGGAGGTGACGTTTGAAGAGGAAAAAGCTTCGAGGGAGACCTTGGAGTAAGATTAGGTTGGAGTGCCCGAGGAGGAGCTTCTCACTTCCATGTAGGAGCCTCAACCAATACTACAGACTAAGTCTCAACTAGGTGGCAAGCAAGTTGTATAGAAGGAGGATAAGGATTCATTGCAGGATGAGGAGGAGACACCAGGACAAGTGGATGCACCCACTCAGTTAGTGACTCCCAATATAGGGAGGAAGAGAGCCAAGTGGGCAAAGAGGTTGATTTAGGAGGCCCATGAGTGAGATGAGACTCCCAACTCTACATTCAAGAAAAGAAAGAAGCCACAAAGGTACATCAGGTACATGGGTTTGATGGTTGAGTTTTTAGACTCAGATCCTTCTTGTTATGAGGAGGCGGCCTCTCAGCAGGTTTGGCGGGATGTCATGGTGGAGGAATATCCCTCCATCATGAAGAATGACATTTGGGAGATTGTGCCATGTCTAGAGGTAAAATCAGTTGTAAGCTCATGGTAGGTGTAAAAGGTGAAGCATGGAGCATATGGGAGTGTGGAGAAGTATAAGGCCAAGTTTGTAGCTAAGGGATTCTCTCAAGTTGAGGGCATTGATTATGATGAGATTTTTGCCTCAATGGCTAATTATTCATCCATTAAGATGATTCTGGAACTTGCAATGCAAATGGGGTGGAAGATTCACCATATGGACGTGAATACAACATTCCTCAATGGATTGGTTGAGAGAGATTTATATGGAGTAGTCATATGGGTTTAAGACTTTCAACAGAGACACTCATGTTTGTTTACTAAAGATATCTATTTAAGGGCTTAAGCAGGGACCGATAGTATGATACACTCGAATTGATAGTTACCTTTAGAGGTTGGGATTCACTAAGAGTAAGGCAAATGCTAAGCTACACTACATCACAGTTGGAGGGCTTATGCTAATTCTAGTGCTCTATGTTAACCATCTTATCTTGACTGGAGCAGATAGCTTGATACAAGACTATAAGGAAAATATTGCAAGAGAGTTTGAGATGAAGGGCATAGGGGTTATGCACCATTTCCATAGGTGGGAAGTATGGCAGGATGATTGGAAAATCTTCTTGGCGCAGAGAAAGTACATCTCAAAGATCCTCGGGAGGTTTCATATGCAGGATTGCAAGCCCAAGACCATGCATCTAGTCAAAAGCTGGAGGAAGGTGGATGCTAACAGAGCAAAGCAAGTAGATGTCACATTGTATAGGTATCTCATTGGGTCATTGATGTACTTAGTCAACACTCGGCCTGACATATGTTTTGCAATGAACCAGTTGATCTATTTCATGATGGATCCCACCAGAGTCCACTGGGTTGTTACCAAGCATGTCTTGAGGTATCTCATAGGCAAGAAAATTTATGGGTTATGGTACAAATAGGTTGATGGAGAGAGGCTCGAGGGCTTCAAAAATACAGATTGGGAAGTGAGCTCTACAAATCGAAAGACTACTTCAGGCAACGTATTCAGCATTGGGTCAACAGTTGTTTCCTATTTCAGCAGGAAGAAAAGATCAATTGCACTCAACTCAACATAGGCTGAGTACATGGCTGCCAGTTTGGAAACATGTGAAACCATCTAGATGGGGAAGTTTCTTGTGGGTAATTTTAGGTAGGAGCTGGAGCCCATAGTGATTCACTATGACAATTAGAGTTGCATTAAACTCTCTAAGAATCTAATGTTTCATGACCACTCCAAACACATCGAGTTTGGGTACCATCATCTCAGGGACTGTGTGCAGAAAGGGATAATAAAGATACCATACATTCTCACATATGAGCAGGTTGTAGATATCTTGATGAAGGCCTTACTCAAAGGCAAGTTTGGAGTTTTTCTAATATAAGTTGGTAGTTGTATAGAATCCCTTTGTCACTAAGAGGGAGTGTTGAAACTATAGCGAAGGAAGGTCTTTTGGCTTCTTCCTTAGCTAGTGAAGACTTTGATCTGTTTTTCTCTAGCATACACATGATATCGTGAGATAGATTTTAGTTTTGATGAGTTAATTCTCATTTCACTAGAATGGTCATCAGTAGACTACATGTGTAATGTTGGAGCTTCAATGCATTTGAGTCTTCTTTAGTTAAACTACAGGATAAGTGGGATGAGACAAGTTCAGTTAGGATGAGTTAAGACTTTAGAGACCAATGAATATGGGATGAGTTAAAGTCCTCGGTTAACTCAATTCACAACTAGAGATAATCAAGGAGCAACTCGAGCTAGTTAATTGAGAGTTATTCTAGGTGTAACTAAGACTTGCTCCAATTAACTGGCAAAAGAAATGCATTGCACTAGTGTGAACTACCATTCTAACATGGCCTCTTGCATGCATCGAAATTCTATTAAAGCAGAGAAGGATGGAGGCACAAAAGATTAATGATTCTTTGTCGATAGTATAGTGCATTAATTGAGGAGCAAAGATCAAGAATTCAAAAAGAAAGCTAAGACTAGGTTCAGTAGGAAATGATAGTGTGAGGGTTGAGAACAAGAGGCAAGACCGAGAATAATTTGTCAAGGCCGAGAGAAGTGATAGGTTGAGAACAATTTGTGCAGCTGATGTTAGTGAGAAGAAAGTTGATAGCTTTCTCAGAGGCTATTTTTTGGCTATAGTAGCATCACACTAAATTGTAAAGTATTTATTTTCTCAAAGAACAATCAATAAGAAGACCACAACAACAGAAGTAGGTTTTCCCATTTTGGTTTCCTTGGTAAAACACGGGTGTCAAATTTATGTGTGCATGTGTTTTTATTTCAAATATTTTCTTATGCATGTTGAATGTTAAGAAACTCTATGCCTTGGTGAAAGTTAAACTTGGCTTCAGCTTTTTAGTTGCCTTTACTTTTTCAGTAAATTCATCTAAGTAATTGTAGAGTTTCAAGAAAATTAACAGATAATACACCCATCACCGTTTATTCTACAATTCGTGGGCATTGTGGAAGGAAATATTAACTTATTGATATAAAGTAATATATTTAAGTTAAAAAGATTTAAATCAGATACTTACAAATATTAAATTAATCACATACCTAAATTAAGATGTAATTTAAAAAAATTATATAAAAAAAAAATTATCTATGATTAAATTCGAAAATAAATTTTTGGAATCTAAGCCAAGACATGCATGCATGGACATAAAACTGGTGTAGATTCATCTTTACTCTGGAACTATCAAGTGCCAAGAAGGATTAAATATCCCGAGATGCAAAAAAAATTAAGGTAAAACTTGAAAAAAATTATTAATACTTAATAATTATAATTATTAATTTTATTATTTTATTTTATTTTTATTTTAATCTAATTTGACCCAATCAAAATGTTTTTAAGTTTTAATTAATAATTATAATTATTAAATTTATTTATTTTCAAATTTAATTTTATTCTTATTTTTATTATCTTTCCAATTTACTAGTATTTAGTAATCTATCAATATTTAAAAACCATTTAATTTATATCGCTATACTAATATATCTATAATTAATTTTATAATTAATAAGAAACTTCGAACGAATACAAATAAAGTTTATTTTACCATTCTTTTGAACCAAACAAAACTAAATTATTGTAAGAAAGAAAGAAAGAAATTATTTTAACGTCCACGAGGCTAAAGATAGCCTATGGGACAAATTGCTTCTTCGTCTGCTTGATGCATTTGGCCCTTTTCCTGTGAAGCTTCAAAATAAATGCTCCCAACTTCTCAAAAAACCCCTCACTAAATAGATTATCCCAAGAGCTAGCTACCAGCATATCTGCATAATTTTCCCTATTGTCTTTGAAGGCCTCACATTCTAAAATTAAATGTTTTTTTATTTCCACTTTTTCGGAAGAACAAAAAATGCATACTCTTTCCTCCCACACTTATTTTGGCCTTTTCCAGCACCTTGTTTCACAACAGAGTTTATGAGAATTAGTCCTTAACTAAATAATAAGAATTTTGGCTCTTCAAGAGATATTGGCCTCTATATATGCTTTTGGTTGATGACTATGAGTGGAATTAGACACATCAATATAGTACTTTTTCTTTCTTCCTAGCTCTTTATCCCAAGTACGCTTGTGGAACTTTTCCATAACAAAAGATTTTATCTCTTTGTTGTTTATGGGACACCCATTCAAGAAAATACCCCATTTACTAAACCATTTGATATTTTGTTGCATTCAAGTATTTTTTCTCTTGCACAAAATGTCATTAAAGACTACCTTAGGCCATTTACCCTCTTCCATTTGCTCAATTTTTTTGAAATACCTTATGAATCACACCATAGCAATTTCTTCAATAGGAGAAGTCCCTATTTCACTTAACAAGATAGCATAAGGAACTGCACTTTTAATCTTGAATTTCTTTGTAATCAAACGCTTCTGAATTTTCTCAATTTGTTTCCATTGCATGTCTGATGTATTGCTGGCCCATAGTTCACAACCATAGAGAATCATCGGAATCACTAGAAGCCTAAAAAGAGTTTGAGTGGTTTTCCAATCCCATAACTCTGTCTCTCTACACCTATTTTGAAAAGCATAAAATTCTTTCCAACCCCCCAAAGTTATTTTCTTTCTACAACCATTCCAGCTTAGATTTTTGTTGAAGTCAATTCCAAGATATTTGTAGTCTGCAACTTCTTCCAGAATGTTTCCTTCAAAGTAGAACTTATGTCGGTTATGTTTTCTTTTCTTAGAGAAAACCACTACTTTCGTTTTGTTAATATTGAGTTGCATCCCCACACTTTTACAAAAATTCTCAAGGGATAGTAAGTGCTCTTGCAAACCAAGAGTCGATTTAGCAATCAGAATAAGGTCATTTGCATACAAAAGAAGCCTTATAACAAACTTTCCCAAATAGATAACATCACCCCCTTGCGAATTTACCCACTCCTCAAGCTTGACGATATATAAACCAAAAAGGGTAGGAGACAGTGGGCAACCTTATAGGACCCCGATATCACTTCTGAAACTTTCAGAAATGCCTGCTGAAGTTCTAATTTTGACTTTCACCTCTTCATACAGCTTATGCACAGCTACTCTCAAATGTTTAGGAACCCCAAGTTCCTCCATTTTATGCCAAAGCTCATCCCTAGGAATCGAGTCAAACACCTTTCTAAAATCAACAAAGCAACAAAATACTTCTTCCTTTTTCTCCCAAACTTTTTCAATGATGTGTCTTAAAGTTATACAATGATCAATTGTGGAATATTCAGGTCTAAAACCTGCTTGCCCTTTAGCACACTTTTCTCTTTCTTCTGGCCACTTGCTAAGTTTGTTTTCTAGCATGCTTCGAAATATCTTTGCAAACAAAGGGTTTATCATGATGGTCCTATAATTGGAGGGATTATTGACGTCACCGCTCTTGAAAAGAGGTATTGCCAAACTAATTGTCTAATCTGTGGGAAGCCCCTGTTGTATGATGTTGTTGAAAATTTTTGTAATGTGAGGTACAAGAATCTTTGAGCCCCACTTTAGATATTCTGCTTGGAGTTCAGCTAAGTCGTTTGCTTTTCCAGCACCCAAATTCTTGATACCCATCTCTACCTCTTGCACTGTAAAGAGTTCAGCATCAGTGTTGACCAAGGGGGGAGGGTCACCCTTGGGATCCTGCTCATAGAGTTTTCTTGCATAGTCAAAGCATTTAGAAGTTGTAATACTATTTCCAGTTTATATCTTTTTCGGTTGGAGCTCCTTCCAAAATAATTTGGGAATACTTTTCCCAAGGAAGATTAGTTCTTCCCTCCTTGAAACCATGAAATCGGCCTTTTTCTTGCTTAATAACTGCTTGTAAGCTTTGAGCTTTATGTTATCCTTGTTTGAATCTTTCCACATTCTCCTTGCCTTTTTTCATTCCTCGTCAAATCAAGCATTAACCGGAAAGCAATTTATTTCAGGCTTCTTAATTTTTTCTCTTTTGCACTTTGTAAATGTGCATTGAATTAAATGTGTTAATTCATGACTATGAAGGTTGTGAATTGTGATTTTATCCTTCTCAAAGAGCGTCTCTAGCATCATTTTGAAGGTATTACAATTTTTTGAGGTCAAAAGAATTCTGCCCTGTGGGAGGTTTTGTTGGACATGCTGAATTTTTTACTCTAATTGTTTCTTTCCAGTCCAAGAGAAACATAAATAAATTGGCTTGTGATCTGATTTTAAGTCCCACAACTAATCTCCAATAAAAAAAATTCCTCCATTTTCTCACACAGACCATGTGAGCAAATTGCATAATCTGCTACACTTTCTCCATTGTAAGTATTGCAAGTGAAATTATCAGACTTTTCCCATCTAGTCAAGCCACTACAAATGACTAAATCAAAGGCCCCACATAGAGTAAGCATTTATTCACCAAAAAGATTGCAACCCTTGTAGTTTTATAATTTACAAATTTTAGTTTACCTTCTTTCGAACCAAACAAAACTAAATTAATGAAGTTTTATAAATTATATTATTTTAGAAAAGAGCCAGCTTGCAAAATATCTTCAAATAATGAATACACCTTTTCTATGTAAGCAAATGAATTGGTTATTATTCATTTGATAATGGTAATTGATCAAATGTATATCTCTATATATAACTTAAGGGGAAATCCAATGTAAAGCAAATGAGATTGACAGGGTTTCACGTCTCAAGAATCATTTTGAGTATTTGTATCATTTTTTGAATCTAGCCATCCAGGGTGACCCAAAAATTCTAATAGAATATCAGCTCGAAACAGGGGCAGTTTTGGCTACTTTTAAGCATTCCATTACAAACCCAAAAAGAAAACCCTAGAAATCTTAATTGCAACCAATTTTTAATGAATTGAATTGGGTGTTTATTTATTGGTGTGCTGGTTATCACAATCGATGACCACTTTCTTCGTAATTGACATGGATTGTTGTATGATGGAGCGATCGATGGAATTGATCCACTCCTCGTTATCTTTTTTTCAGCTCAAAGAAATCGTGCCTGGAGGAGCTCTTAGGCATACATAGTCCTGACTGAGAGTGGACCACAACCATGGGACTATCCACTTCTCATTATCGTTGTCTACAATGAAGTACAAGGTCTCTCTACTCGTCGAGAACCTAAAGATGAATAGGCTGATAATTCTATGGTGGTGGCCATTTTGAAACTAAGAGGATCATGAATGGGCCACGATTATCAAATGCAACCCCCTCATCGCACCAACGTTGTATAGATATAACCCGCTCAAAAGGTATTTGGGCAAGAGATATCTTGGTTGGAATTTGAAAACCCTTTTTAAATAGGTCATATTCCACACGAATATCGCAGGTCCATTAGAGATTTTTGAGGTAGAAAATGGGTCTTTAAAGGAATATTTTAAAATAATAAAATAATATTAGGTTGCAGCATCAAATTTTAAAGGGAGAAAAGAAAAAACTATTTTTTGAACGTATCTCCCTATGGTTTTACTCAAATTTTGAATAGGAGTAGTCATTAGATGCAGAATTTAATCCCTCATTGAAAGAGTATCCATGTTGCATACTTTTGATGGATCCTGCTACATGAAAAATGTGACTGGAATCACATTTTTCATGTATTTCTCATTTTTCATGTAGCAAGGTCCATCAAAAGTATGCAATATGGATACTCCTTCGATGAAGGACTAAATTCTGCATCTAACAAGTGCTACCCCTGAAATTTGAGGAAAATCATAGGGAGAAAAGTTGAAAAAATAGTTTTTTTTTTATCTTTTAATCTTTTGCTCAAAATATGGTGAATCATCGCCATGGTTGACATTATCAACTTCAATCCTATTGGTTTTTATAAAATTGATTTTGGTTGTACATTTTTGTTTTGAGGCTCATTTAAGACCTCAAAATTTCTCTAATGAATACCATGGATTGTTATAAAAGTGGAGATCAAAAACCAACTGGACAAAGTCAAGTTTACCTTAAATACCCAACAAAAATCAATAAAAATAGTCATAGTAACTTAAAATTTTTATTTTTATTATTTTAGTTGGAACTTATTTTTATTTTAAAATATGAATATTTTATTTATTCATATTCTTATTTTTATTTTGATGTAATTTGACCAAATCAAAATGTTTACGTAACTAATAGGATGGAACAACATTTCTTCCATACTGAGTTGGAGAGATTTTTAAGCACAACATGTAATATCATTACCAAAGAAATAATGGCCATGAATATATATATATATATATAGTGAGCTTAGTGGGACTACATCTCCATCATGTCCAATATATCACTTCGATCAAGGTAGCGAATTGAACCAGCGACTTCACATCAAAGAATGTCTTAAAAAGCATCTGATCACTGTATATCTAAAACCCCGGTGAATGATCATAATTTATATTAATTATGTAAAAAAAACGACTAATCAACTTGAAAATTATAAATAAATAAAATTATAAATAAATAATTAAAATAAAATAGAAAATCACAATCACATTCACTGAACGACATCACGGAATCTCATGTTGGAAAACCAACCACAAACCCTGCTTGTAGCATCTTCCTCCAATTTTATCATTAAAAAAAGCATTCGAAAGTCATTTACATATTTTTATAAGAAATGTCTCCATCTTTATCCGTTTAAATACAACCTTTGGAAGATGTCATGGCTCATAACAAGAAGACTAGGGACCACTGTGGCACAGAAGGATAAGAGTACCAACCCCATTTACACGATGAAGTTAGTCAAAGAAATCTTCTTCAGAATTTTCTAAATGAGTTTAGTCAAAATAATTCTTCTTGGAAGTATAAATGTTTGTTTTGGTGTTTTTAAAATGAGGTGTTACGAAAAGAAATATATTCTTTAAATATAATTAAATATTAATAGTTTTAATAATTTAATTTTATATTAATTTTATTTTTTTCCATGGTTTAAAATATAATTAAATATTAATTTATTTTAAAAAATAATTTAATTATGTATAAAAAAATATTTATATATTATAGTTTTTTATTAAATTTATTTTAAAATCAATTTTAATGTTTGTTAGAAAAATGATATATTTTATTGGAAGACGATGTTATTGATGATGATGATGGTGGTGGTGGTGGTGGTTAACGTCCACTAAGACCAAATTGGTCTATTGGACCTATAATTTTCTTAGTTTTTAATTGTCTGGCTCCTCGTCTTTCTTGGCGAGATTGATGTTATAGCTTTCTTTTTTTTCTCTATGGTGTTCCAACTCCTTGTATCTTGCATCTCCTTCATCTCCTCTGGTTCTTGGGACATTGGTGTCTTAGCTTCGCGATCTATTGTGGTCGTCCTCTTGAAGATAGACGGTGAAGAAGTTTGGTCTAAGAAATCTGCTTCGCTATTAAATGAAGATTTATTTTGTGCGGTAGTCGAATCCTCATAACTGTTGATGCTTGAAGGGTTGTCAAGTTCACTTTTTTTGTTGCCGGGCAAGGCTTTCTCCGTGCTTGTCTTGAGAGTTGTTTCTTTCTTGTGATTCAAAATTTTCTCTAGAGTATTCTTCTTTGATGACAGTGTAGTGTTCTTTTTGTGCTCCTTCCCACCATGTAGATCTGTGGTGGTTTTTTCCAGGATAATTTTTCTGGGAGGCTTTTGGGCAATTTTTGGCTAGATGGCCCGTCTCAAAGCAGGATCAACATCTGAAGAGGACACTTTCATAATCAAGTTTCTGGTTCCACACATAGTCTTTACTTGTTAGGTTTATTTTAGCTGGGAATCTAGCGCTGAAGTCCATTTCCACACAGATGCGTGCATAGGTGGTTCTGGCATATTCCTCTATTTCTGGGCACCTGCAGTAAAATTTCTCAATTACATTTCCAATGGCTTTTAGCGGGGAGAGATTCCAGAGATGCAAGGGTAGGCTTGGCAATCTCACCCAAACTGGTGCTAAGGTTATGACTGTTGTTGAGGGATCGAATGATGGGTTCCATGGCTTCATGAATAAGCCTGAGTTTTCCCAAAACCAAGGGCCGGAATCTAGAATACATTGTTTGCTTTCGGGATTTTCAAAATCTACTATAAAAAAACCCCTAGCACAGGGGTAGATATTAATCCTGTGCTTCCTGTGAAGATCCTGTGCTTTCAGGATTTTCAAATTCTACTATAAAGAAACCCCTAACACAAGGGGTAGATATTAAAATTGTGTTATTTTATAGTATAAATAATTTTCACTCTTAATTTTTCTCTATAAAATTTCAACCAATAATAACATATAAAAACTAAATTTATATTTAATTATTTTAATTTTTAATTATTATAATTATATTATATTTTCATATTATAATTTTTAATTTTTAATTTATTTATTTATATTAGATTAAAATCATTTGTTTTATATATTATTCCATAACTAAAACACTCATTCTACGTACAAAAAGTGTACAACATTATTGCAATTATAATCTATAATAACTCACAAATTATATAAAACACATCTAACCAAATTTTATATTAAAATAAAATCTATATTAATTAAATACATTAACTATCTTTAATAACAAAAATACTCCTTACAACAATCTAATGAACATGGTGCAATCCACCTCTTCTTGACCCATGAGTCCATGAAATGCCTTAGCTGTGAGATCTTTCTCCATTTCTCTTTTAAGAAAGGACACATGACAATGTTTAACAAAAGGTCTAACCTACAAACATGCAGTGTTTAATAACTACCTCCACCATGCATTAGTGTCCTCCATCACACTTCTCATTATTCCCAATACAATTGTCTCCCTTGGCTTCTTTGAAATATCGGAGTGACTTAAAGTTGTTGTTATAAAAAATAAAAATAATAATTACTATGGCAGCTACCTTATCATATCATATGGATAAACTATGTAATGTTAAAAGTAGTGAGATCTTCATAATCTTTTTATAGATATGCTTCACCATATTCCAAGAGTAATGTTCCAAAAAAAAAACATCATAACATTGCAGAGTGAAAAATGGCTGGTTATTGAAGCCAATGCGTTGTTTACATTGAATGAGATTTATAGTTGATAATAGACATACATTGATGGTGCAATAAATGGTAACAAGATTTATAATTCACATGAAACATAAATAAAATGGTGCAAGAATTGTAAACACATTTATAATTTATATATAATATGAATTAATAAATAAATAAATAAATGGGGGTAGTTTAATTGATATGAGAAATTATTTATTTTTAAAATTTATTTGGTTAATTTTAATTTTTGATAGAATTTTTAAAAATTTGAGTTTAAATTATTTAAATTTGTATAAATATAGTATTTCAATTTTTTTTAAAGATATTGAATTTATTTATTTATTTAAAAATGTATTTTAAACAATAAAAACTTACAATCTTGAAATTATATCTTCAGATTCCAAAAGAACCATTTTATCTACAACACAATTAGTTATGTCCACCTTATTGTGTGTCTTTCTCAATAGAACACAAAAATAAGTGACGGTCAAAGCGTAATCAGGATAAGAATTCAAAATTTGAATCAGTGAAAATTTGAAATCTAAATCAAATTTGATGATTTAAACAACTCTAGTATCCATTTTAATCATTTTAACAAAAAAATATTAACAAATATGAAAAAAAAATTATTATATTTAACGAACAAATCACTCTAAAAACAAATAATTTACCTATCAAATTCTATCCCTAATATAATCTGCAAAGAGACGAAGACAATGACGTGGCTTATTAAATCCCCCAACTCTCAACATGATATTCATTGTGATCATGAACAATAACATTATTTTATGTATAAGAGAGTGAACGGTGGGTGACGTCATGCCTCATAACACGAGGACTCGTCTCCCGTGTGCCGTTCCTCGAGAAAAGTACCACACTCCGTGATATTGCTTAAACAAATCTCCTTCCGACCATACAGTATTTCCGTGTGCCGTCTCTCACCGTCTATAGCTATAGCAGTAGCCTATCCGTTAAAAATAATTCATAGTTTAATACTGGGAACCTAATTTTTGTTATTTTTTATTATTATTTAAAATATTTATTTAAAAGTAATTGATTAAAGTTTTTATTATTGGTTTTTAGTAACTTTTATTTCTATTAATTACTTGTTTTAGTTTTATTTCACTTTTATTTAACTTTTTAATTTTTATTTTATTGTTCTAATTATTTCATTTTCATGAATTATTTTTCTTCCAATTTTCAATTTAATATGACTTATTATTATATTAAAACATATATATAATATAATAACATTGTGTTAATATAAACAATATTAGTTATCATATTTTTTAACTTTTGGTGATGACATTTATCAATACAATATTTTATTAGTTGTTTTATTTTTGTGATGAAATCTTTGTATTTATTATTTTTTAGTTTAATTAAGCTATATTTAAACTAATCTGCTGGTACTAGCTACTATGTAGCCCTTGTTAGTTATATAATATCAATATTTAATATGTAAAGAATGGTATGAATATATTCAATATGAGTATTCCTAGGAAGTCTTAGTGTTGCACCCTCTTCCTTTGACCTGGGGGGCATTGAGGGAGTGAGGGCCTAATGGTTGAACCCTAGCCTCCTTCACCCTTTGTTTCATGTTGCCTCCTCTTCCATTCCCCTGATTTGTGCTTTATTAAGGCTTGTCTCGCAGGTGCAATTTACTTGTGCTGACTCTAGTTTGGGAATGGGCATTGAGGGAGTTGGGGGGCTAGTGGCTACCCTAGCCACCTTTGCCCCTTGTTTCGTTCTGCTCGATTCGACATTCCCTTTGCAAGTGTAGTTCTCGATATCACTTGTGTTGGGGTCGTTGCCGGTGTCGCCTCTCGTGCTCAAGCTTTCTCTTGGTTGCTTGTCAGGGTTTGCCACTAGTCACATTTCTCTCTCCCATCCTCTGTTGTCGCTTTGGTAAGTTTTTTTTGTGCATGTGGAGCAGTTTTGTCTCCCGAATTCAAGGTTTGAAGTTCCACTTGCTGCTTGGTCGATATTCTTTGGACTATTGATCATTTCCTCTTAGGGTTTCGATCCATGGATGTTTATAACCATTGGGGTTTTGTTAGCAGGCCTTTGCGCCATGTATGGTCTTTCTAGTGTTTTTGGCCTTGGTGTATAGTTTTATTGTAGTCCACACGTTGTTGGGGGACGTTTCTTGGAGCTTTGTGCTCGCTATTTTCAGGCCTTACAACTAACTATTGAATGTGTTTCTTACAACATTTACAAAATGTAATTTTGTTTTCAATAATAAAATATGGATTTTTTTTCAAGGAAAAAAAAAAGAATATATTCAATATGGTGTTGATGTATAATTTCTAATTGATAACTAGTCATATAAATTTACTATTAAAAATATTTAAATCTCCTTTATAAATTTACTATTCAAAAGATTTAAATCTCTTTTTACTTTTGGGATAACAGGTCCAATGTTGTGATTATGAGTAAATAATGTGATTATTGTTTTCTTTTTCCTTTTTCTTTTTTCTTTTTCAAGGGTGACAAAGAGCCTAATTACTAGCTTAACTTGAATGAGCCTAATAGTCAAAAACATGTATTTCTTTGACAGAACCTAGATTCATTATGTATTTTCTAACATTTATAATAACAATCTAATTATCATAGGACACTAATTATATTAGTAATAAACATCATCTATTAATATAACAATTAATAAAACTTATATTTATTACAATAAAACATTATATTATCATTACAAATTATTTTATTAAAAGATATTTAATTATTATTATATTTTGTAAAATTTCTTAATATTTTTTTTATATTCATTTGGTTTTTTAATATTTTTTATTTTACAATAGTTATCTAATGTTTTAATAATTTTAGTATTTTTTTATAAGTTTTGATAATGAAGCGCACTAAGTAGTTTGAAACATTCGGATATAAAATATTTCAATGTGATTTTCCTAAAACTTTTTTTATAAATACTATAAATTACACAAACTTGCATTAAATTTTTTTCATATTTTTACATTATTTAACAAATTTCTTATATTCTTTATATTTCTGAAGTTTTCCTTAAATATCTTATGTGTTCTTATAAATCAGAGGCATTGCTGGATATTAAAAATCATGATTTTTATATTCCTCATATTAACTTTATGCTAAAGTTAATAAATATACCAAAAGACATAGCATAAAGTTAATAAATATATCAAAAGACATATCCAAAAAAGTTAAATTGTCAAAGCCCATCATTGACTAGTTGATCAAGCTCATGTCAACAAAATAACACTATTGATGGGCATCCCAAGATAATATCATGTGCACATAAGAAAATGGTAATAAATGCATTAAAGAATAGGCAAATGATATTATCACATAGGAAAATGGTAATAAAAACATTAAAGAATAGGCCAATATTTGTTGAACCCAATAAATTTGGTAGCTCATCAATGTGAAGTTAAAAAAATGTTAAAAAGAAAAGTGAAGAACGTTGTTGAATTATTGTTGTAAACACCTCGTATAAGCAGTTGGAGCGAGGATTCCAATATGTGGTGGTCACAATTTTGGAATTGACAACACTCTATGCTCCACAATATTCCAGAGGTAGTGTTAACGAAAAGGAGTTGTCTATAATGCGATTTTTTGGAGATTTCGGTGATGGAATCCGGCGGAAGAAATGAGGTTAAATCTCGATTTTTGGCAGTTAAAATGGTTTTTTAACTGCATATTTGGATTCAGCGCCCTGAAAAACCCTTGGGAGCCATTGATTGTGCAGAAAATAGCTATTAAACTTGGGATTCCAATGAATTGCTGCCGGATTTTGACCGGAAAAATCTGCCGAAAAAGCTTTCAAAAAGTCGCTTTATAGACTACTGCTTAACAAAAAAGATCATGGCATGGTTATCGAACCCAATGAGTTGTTTACAATTGCCTGCAATATATTTCAATAACATGGAGATTTATAATCCAATATATTTTAATAAGATGGAACATTAAAATCAATGTATAAAATATGGGTGGTGTTTAATTTTTTTCCCTTAAACAATTCTTAAACACTTTGAAATAAGTGAATTACTACTTAAATAACCTATAATTAAACATCTTGAAACAGACAAATTTAAAAAATAGTATTAAAAATAAGATTGAAAATAAACATCACTTCCTCTTAATAAAATATACTTTTAAAGCAAAACTACACAATTTTCTAATTTAACTAATTTTGAAAACCTCTTTAAATGGAATTTATAATAATCTTTATATTTTCATTCATATCAAAATGTAAGCTTTTATATTTTCATTCCTATCAAAATGTAAGCTTTTTTGTGATTTATGATTTGTATAAAAAAAAATCAAAAAAATCCCATACTATTGCCAAAACAATTATGTGATTTGTCGAAAGATATTTTATACATTTTTATTTATGTTCTATTAAAATAAAAAATAAATATAAAATATTTAATTTATTTTTTATTATTTATATTATTTATGGATTTTATTAATATTGAAATATAATTCATATTTTTATTTATATTATATTTTATTATAAAAATATTTATTTATTTTTTATTATTTATTTATGCATTTTATTAATATTAACTTATAATATATCATAAATGTGAAAAATAAGATTTAAATTAATTTTATATATAGAAGATAGTTAAATCTAAAGATATTCGAAATTTTGATGAAAATTGAAAAAAAAATATGAAAATAACATTAACATATATATATATTTGATAATAAATTTTATGGGAAAATTTATAAATATATTTTAAATTTTGAATAATAATTTTATAAAACTTGTCGATATAAAATAATACATTTAAATTAGAACTATAAATATAAGATTAATCAAATATTTTGATAATAAATTTCAATAGTTTTATAATTTAATAATTTTATTTTATGTTTGGGTAAATATTTTATTTTATTTTATAAATTGAAATGTATATAAAAGATTTGAATATCTTAATTCAATTTTTTATTGGAATGATCATATTATAATCAAAATTGCACACTTTGTAGAGAGGTATAAGATATCAAAATGTTAAAAAAAGATCTAAAGATTGAAATGCACACGGAAAATCATTCTAGATAGTCTAACAGAACACATTGTAAGATTGAGATGCACACTGAAAATCATTCCAGATAGTCCAAGAGGACAGACTGTAAGATTGAGATGCACACTGAAAATCATTCCAGATAGTCCAACATGACAAACTGTAAGATTGAGATGCACACTGAAAATCATTCCAGGTAATCCAACCGAACAGACTGTAAAATAAGAATTCAAAATAATCGTGGACATAACATAAATTAAGTAGATGGATTAGAATCAATGGTGACAACCTAAACTGGATCTTCATTGTTGCTAGGATTGATGCCAGTTGAAGGAGGGATGTCTAAATGTTGCTCAATATAATCCAAACATTGATACAAGTCTTGCAAATGATGGTGGAGGTGCTCCAAAGAGTGGAGGATGTCAGTTATATGTCCAAATTGATCCATTAGAATGTGGCTAAAGATAAAATTCAGATGCTAGTGTAAGTCGATAACATATAGTATTGGTTGAAGTAGCCACGTGTGTGACTTACATCTGGTACCTAATCAGCTAACCTAGCCAAAACCTCAGTGTCTAAAAATTGCTATCACACAGAAGCTCCCTCACATTCCATATGAGTTATCTCTTCTTGAACAAAGCCCAGAGTAAAGCCCTAAACCTCACAATTGTTTCTTCTATACAGTGGTGGGTACGAGAGTTACGAGAGTTGCCTTAAAAAAACATGCTCTAATAATATACCATTCCTCAATGGAAGCGTGAGATATTGAAATCTGAGAATAGACTTTCATGCTTGCACATCCAAACAAGTAACATCATTACCAAGAAAGGAGATGGCTTGTTCATAGTTTATATTAATTGGTTTTACATATTTAAAAAAAAAATGACAAACTAACTTGAATGATACGTATTAATAATATAAATAAACCTACTTGTAGCATCTTACTCCAATTTTATTATAGGAAAAACCACACTAAGCACGCTCACACATTTTTATAGGAAATGTCTTCAACTTTATCCTCTTAAATACAAAAGTGACCTTAGGATGATGTCATGACTCATAACACCAAGATTGGCACTAGTGTACCACAAAGAATAAGAGAGTACCAACCCCATTTAGTCAAAGAATTCTTCTCGTGAATTCAGAGGCTGGTAAAATAACTCTTCTTGGAAATATACATAATTTATTCTTAAATATAATTGGATTTCAACCATTTTGATATAGAAATTTAATTATGTTTAAGCGTTTTAAATTTATATACAGTAGTTTTAAATTTTTTGATTTTATTTTGATTTTATTTTTTATTGGATTTGGTTTAAATTTAGTAAGGATTTACTGAAATTATAAATAGATGTATAATATATATAATTTAAGTTTAGATATTTGTTCTTTGATTTATTATATAAAAGTACTGATTGCTAATTAATATTTTTATGTGATGGATCTAAAAGATAAATATGTAAATAATTTTACTCACAAAAGTTTCTATTTAGATAGAATTTAATTTATTTTTTTCAATGTGTTTTAGAATGTAGAATTTATTTATGCATTAAAAAAAAACATTTTAAAAATAAAAAATCATAATTTTATTCAAATTTTTTTACTAAATTTAAATAAAAAAAGCCAAAATTTAATAGATGTAGACAATGTATATGTGTTTGTGTGAGTGTGTCTTGATGGGGAATGGTGTATATTTATCTTTCAAGCAACCTCTCTATATTTTAACCACTTGTAGAAAGTGTACTGGGATTTACACTTTCTTATATAGTGAAATAAATCATTCTGGAACATTTCTCCAACAGAGAAAACAAGGTATGAAAATGCTTTGTTCAGTGAATATGAAGTCTACATATGGAATAGGACCAAACGGTGGTCACAGGAACACCACAGGGCAAACATGAGTAGTTGTAGGCAATAATTTAATGGTTTTACCTGTTTACCTCCTTTATGGGTGTATCAAGTACAACTCATTCTTCACGATTTAAATTGGTAACACAATGTTCCATTTTAATATTAGTTCCAAAACAATAAAAATGTCAAGAAATTTATGTTGCCAGAAATTTGTTCCTTGTCTACACGGTGGAATAAAACTCTAGAAAATGTCACAATACTGAGAGTTGAGGTTCCATGCTTCCTTTGGATTATGTAAATTACACTCCCTTGTCTCGTTTTGTTGCTTACTACACACGCAGTCCGTTGCCCAATCTGGGCCACACATTCACACAGTTAGGCGTTCCTTACTGCCACAGAGTTAAAATAGAGAGAGATCAAACTGAATGTGATACATAGAAAGTCTATAAGATGTTAGGATTGTTCTTGAGCGTTAAACATGAACAAATCATTTATATGTAACTGTAAATTTTTCATTTCATTGAAGATTGATTACACATTTCAACTCTTTTTTAGAGGAAAAATTTCATAGCATCGTTTCAGACATTTTCCAACCAACCCCTCAATCATGATTTTCAGAATTATCTTACATTTTCCCCAAAATCTGAGATCGAAATTACCTGTAGCATAACTGACTTATTTTTCTTGAATTTATTAATGAACTCATAACTAAACAAATCCTTTACAAAAGGCATACACTCAAGTTATTATTTTTCCCTCTAATTTATTTTAACGAAAAACAACATTCAACTATTGTTAAAACATAAATTAAGGTTCCTAGAATCTGAGTGGGATTTTTTTTTAAATGCCCCTGCATCAAACTTTCATGGAACAAAAGGATTCATGGACTCCCGTCCATGAGGTCTTCGAGTGTTCAACCATTGTTCTGTATAATTGCATCAGACAACAAAGTAGCATCTTCTATTCGGTGATCTCTCCATTTGACCAGTTACTCCTAGTATTCTTTGCCTTGGGTTATCTTTACCACTCTTTTGTCCAAAATCTCCTCTACTTGCATTGGCTTAGTTGTAGGTAATTGCTTCATCCATTTGGCACGTTGGTCCTTGTCATTATCTGCTTTAGATGTTGGTACTTTTGAGTTATCTTCTACATAAGGGTACATATCCGCTACATTAAACATATGAGAGATTCCCACGTTGGCTTGAAGTTCGATCTTATAAGCATTTGTTGAGAACTTCTTGAAAAGTTTTCATGGTCCGATCTTTTTCAGTATGAATTTATTATATCCTTTGTTAAAAAAACTTCCTTACGTAGATGTGCTAATACTAGATCTCTTTTTTCAAATTTAACCTCATTTCTCTTTAAACTATACTTCTAAGTGTTTTCCTGTAGCAGTCCCTTAACTTCTTCATGCAACGATTGCATGGTCATAGCAAAGTCTTCCCCATCGACTTCTTTTTCCTTCTTTTTCCCTCTTTTCCCAAATCTCTGAGTTCAAAAATTCCTCATGGGTGTACTCCATAAACAATTTTAAATGGGATGAACCCAATACTTCGATTAAGAGAATCACTATAAGTGAATTCGGCCTATCAGAGGACTTGGTCCCATTGATGTGGGTGCTCACTTATCAAGCTTCTCAATAGGTTTCCCAAACTCCTATTGATGACTTTGGTTTGGCCATTCATTTGAGGGTGATAGGTTGAGCTGAAACTGATCTTAGTTCCAGCTTCTTCCACAACGTCCACCAAAAGTGTCCACTAAACTTCGTGACCGTTTTAGAAAGTATACTTGTAGGAAGACCACGTAGTCTTACTACCTCCTTAAAAAACAGATTGGCAATGTGTGTTGCATCATTTGTTTTGTTACAAGGTATAAAATGTGCCATCTTTAAAATTATGTCCACTCCAAAAATATACAATCATTTCCTCTTTGAGTTTGAGGTAATCCTAAAACAAAATCCATACATATTACATCCCATGGTCCATCAAGAATAGGTAATGATCAATACAACCTGATGTTTTCATGATTTTGTTTGGCGAGTTCGCAAATTTTACATCTCTTCACAAACTTCTCATCATGAGCCTTCGTGATTGGCCAAAAATAATGAGCACTCAGTTGAGCAAATGTTTTGTCACTCCCAAAATGCCCTGCCAATCCTACGATATGCTTTTCTTGTAGTAAATTGTCCCTCACTAAACCTTTTGGTATGCATAATTGGTAACACTTAAACAACAACCCTTCTTACAACATATATTCCATCCAAGGACTCCTATCCCTACTTATCGGATTTTGACACACATCATAAGCCTCCTGAAAATTTGCGTCATCTTTGTACGACTCCTTAATAGGATCCAATCCCAAGACCTTCACTTGAAACTTCTGCAAAAGTAGGCATCTTCTACTCAAAGCTTAGGCAACTTTATTAGTACTTCCACTTATATGTTTCAAAACAAATGTAAAATTATGCGTATACTCTACCACGTAGCATGTTTGTGATTTAATTTGTCTTGTTTGGTAATAAATTGCAGGCATGATTATCAAAATATAAGACAAATTCCTTAGGCATAAGATAATGCCTACATTTCTTTAGAGCTTGGATGAATACATAGAACTCCTTGTCATATATAAAGTACTTCCTTTTCTCTTCGTTCGAATTCTCACTGAAGTAGCCACCGGTTTCTCATCTTAGCTAAGAATAACCCCTATTACATTGTCACTAGCATCACACCTAACTTGAAACGCCTTATTGAAATCCGGAAGAACTTATATAGGCTTGTTAAGGATCTTATTTTTCAACAAATCAAAACTAACAAAGTTACTGATTAAACGAGAACTATTACCTCAAAACAAGAGCTCTAGCCAAAAAACCCCAAAAAGAACCTAAAAATGAAAAATGTTGATGCTGGAATAACAGGGTGTTTAATGAAAAGTGTTGATGCTGGAATAATGGGGTTTTTTTTTCAAGGTTAAATTTTCAATATTTTTTAAAAATGGAAGTAAAAACCAATAAAGCCAATTTGTTTGTGTAAAAAACACTCTGAAAATGAAAAGTGTTTATGCTGGAATAAAGTCTTTTTCTTTCGGAATAATTTTCAACATCTTTTAATAATGACATTAAAGATCAAATATCATGACTCTGAAAAACCTTAAAATTTTAATGATATGCATGAAATTAAAGATAAAATATCACGTCTTTGAAAAGTCTTAAAATTCCAATGATTTTCAGACGCGGCAGTAAAGATAAAATATCATGTCACTGAAAAGTCTTAAAATTCCAACAATTTTCAAGCATGACATTAAAGATAAAATATCACCTCTATGAAAAGCCTTAAAATTCCAACAATTTTCAGCCATCGTGTTTAATATTCTTTTAAAAATTATTAATATTTAATTTATATTAATTTATTTTTACTCTTTTAAGTTTTTTTATTATAACTTGTTAAATTAACTATTATGTATTGAGTCATCGATAGAACTCACTCAGTTATTGATGACGGAAAATTTTTATTAAAACAAATTAAATTTTGTATTGTGATTTTGGAAGTTTTGATACTTCTGCATTAAACATTTTGTGTTTTTGGAATTTTTTGTAAATATTTTATTTTTAAATAGTTTTGAGATTTGAAATTTGCTAATTGTTTATTTTTTAAAACTATATTTCATTATTTAGAAATATATATATTTTTAATTTCGTGTTTATATATAATAATTAATATAATATTAAAATTTTATATTTCTTTTGAATTTAATAATCCGGACTAATAAACATATTGAAAGTGGGAAAAAAAAATAGAGATTACCCAAAAAAAAACAAAAACAGAAAACTTTTAATTTTCAGAATCCTATTGACCACAGAGGAAGCAAATCATCAACAAAAAACTGTTCTTCTAGACATATTACTTCTACATACTTTTTATTTTGACATATATATCCAATAAATTATATTCAGGATATAGAAACATTGAAAAAATCGGAACTAATAAACATATTGAAAGTGGGCAAAAAAACAAAGATCACACTAAAAACAAAAACAAAAAACAAAAAAAAACTTGTTGTTTCCATCATCCTACAAAGGAAGTACACCAACAACAAAAAAAATGTTCTCATTTTTATTTTGACATATATATCCAATCAATAAAACACAAAAAAAAATTAAAAACGTAAAAAATAGTATAAAAAAAAAAAAAAAAAATTTAAAAACAATAACAAAAAAAAAAACTACATATAAAAAAAATATATTTAAAAAAGAGTAAAAAAAAAATCAAACATAAAAAAAAAAATTAACTTAATAAAAGATATAAATTTAAACCAAAAAAACATAATTTAAAAAATTTAACAAAAAAATAAAAAATAAATAATATTTGATGAGATAAATTAAAAAAATAAAAATCAAACATTTAAAATAAAACACACAATAAAACAATTAATTTTTTTCTACGAAATAAATAAAAAAATAAATATTAACATTTAAAAACCAATTAAAAAAACATTAAAGAAAATTTAAAAATGGTTTAAAAACATTAAAAGAAAAATTAAAAATAATAAATTAAAAAAAAAAAATTGAAAAGAACACATTTAAAAAAAAAAGGAATAATTTTATTAAAAAAAATGGAAACCCCCTCGCCCATGCCCTAGGCCATGTGGCCTTATAGGTGGGCAAAATTTTTTCTTAGGAATTGACTTTATTAGGCCCAGCGTCTGCGGGGCTTGGGGCCTTAGGCAGGCAAGGGGGTTTCGAATTTTTTTGTTTTTATACAATTAAATTTTTTTAAATGTTTTTTTTTAATTATTATTATTATTTTATTATGTTTTTTTTTTATAGTTTCTAATATGTTTTTTATTTTCCCCGGATGTAGGTGGTTGAAGTTGATTTATTGTGGATGTGACGCAGGTATGGTAGGTGGCCGAGCCACATGGTCTTCCGCTCTCACCTGTAGGAATTTAAGGCAGGCCTCTATCACCCGGTCGGCACCATTAATCCAATGTGCGGGTCGAGACCTTCCCTGTAATCTTAAAATCATGGCTCTGTGCCATCAGCAGACCTCTATTCTGCCTTTGAACTGCTCTTGTCACCCTGCTGCAGCAGAGCCAAGCTCTCACACCGCAACAAGGGGGCGTTGTAGGCTTCTCAGCTGTGTCGACCTGGGAAATGGTATTCGTTTCTCCCACTATATTCACTGCACCTTGCAATTTGATGCCCCGACCCCTACTGCCCTCATCCCACTCCCAGTCTGTGACTTGACCATTTCAGCTCACTCCTCGCTGCAGCACCCCACTCAGAGCAATATGCTGCGACTTCGTGACCGCATGCACTGCAGGCGAGGCGGCAGCCGTGAATGAGACATCCGCCCCCCTTTGCCATCTCCCTCTGCATCAACTTCCCCTTCATCCTCCCTGCCCTCCACCCTGTCCACACCCCGTTTCCATGGCAGTCATCCGGTTACTCGAAGCGGAAGGGGACGAGCTTGTCCCTGTGTGGCTCGTCGGGTCACTGAGGCCACCTAGATGCCCAATCTAAGTCCTGCCACCCAATCTGCTCAATTTCACTTCCTTTGCTTCATGAACAGACCTGCCATTATAGCCACCATTTCGGTGGAATTCAAGGAGGAAGCTGTCATGCATAGCAACCCAAAACATAGCCCAACGAAGAACCTAGTTCATCCACCCCCCGACACTGCACAGAAGATGTCGAGCACCAGCAATCAGAAGGAGGCCCAGGATCATTCGACCACCAGCAGACCGGAGGCTTCGGGCGGCAAGGCCACCAGCAAAGCCAAAGGAGTTCAAGATGAAACCAGAGAGACAACATGACAATACGGGTGGCAAGCAGGTAGAGGATATTGATCCAGGCAAGTATAGGTGTCTGATAGTGCAGGAGAAACCACCATCATTAGACACCTTACACTCTCAAGCAGATAGGTCACCTGCCCAGCTTGGTTTTTTAGATGTTTGTTTTTTACTATTGTTTATTTCAAAATACTTGGACAATTTGGAAATTCACCATGACAGTTAATTCCGAGTTTTGGAGCTGTAACCCATGCGTGGGCAGCTGGTTTTTTTTCTCATCTTCGGACTGGTTTCCCCTCCCGGGGTAGTCTCACTTTAGTTTTGATGTTTAAACTGGTTATTTCACTATTCTAGACCCGCAGAGGCCAGGGCCTCATTGTAAATTATGTTTCCATTAATAGATTTAGCCTTACGTAGAAAAAAATATATATGTTTTTTATTTTATTTCTTTATTTATTTTTTAATGTTTTTTAATTTGGTTAATTTAAATAAAATAAAAAATTGGTTTTTATGTTTTGTTTTAATATTCATTTTTAATTTAATTTTGTATTTTTTAGTTTTTATTTTTACTTTTATGTTTCTAATTTTTATTTTAAGGATTTGTTTTTAATTTATTGGTTTTTTTATAAATTGTATTCTTTTTTTTTTCTTTGTTATTTTTACTTTAAATCTTATCTTATCATTTTTTTGGGAAAAAACCTAAAAAGGTCGTAATTTTTGAATAAAATTTTCATTAAAATTTGTTTTTTTTTCAAATTTTTTTATTCAATTTTTTATAAAAATATTAATATTTAACATGTCGATTTTAGTAAAAAAAGTCTTGAAAATACATATTTATTTAATTATATCTATAATGCAATATGGAGTATTTTTTGTTGATTGTTTAAAATTGTTTATCTTTTAGTGACAATTATTTTTATATTATGAAGTATAATTAATGATATAAATATATAAAAAATCCTAACCTCAAAATATTAATGCTTTAATTTTTTTCAAACTTTGCAAAACAAATAAAAAATTCCATTACAAAAAAACATTGCAAAGAAAAACAAAAAACATATGTTTGGAAAATTCTTAAAATATAATCATCTTAGTACGAGGAACAAGAAGATAAATAAGACAACTTGAAAAATAGTAAAATAATCAACATCTAAAAAAATTTAGTCACACTTAATACATTAGAAAATTTTAAGTGTAAAAATAAGCCCTCTAAATAATTGGGGTTGATGCTACATCTACACTTTTCAAAATCAACATGAAAATCAATAACATTTAAAAAAAATTGTCCATACTTGATACATAAGAAAATTTAAAGTGCCAAAAATATGCTAAAAAAATTGTATTTTGAAATATCACTTTTCAAAATCGGGTGACATTTTTGCTACCTCAAAAAAACAGGTAATCTGTAATTTTCTCATTTGATCAGTGACTATGTTAACTTCTTTTAGTTGCTATTGTCCACCTAAAAGGATTATTTTCTTTCTTGATTGTGTCAAATGATTGGAGCACATATTCCACTAAAATTTCTAATAAACTTCCTATAGAAGCTTGCTAACCCATGGAAACTCTTGACTTCAAAAATATTTCTTAGAGAAGGCCACTTTTGGATGGCTTTCACTTTATCTAGATCCATTTTCAGACCTTCTTGAGAAATTACAAAGCCCAAATGAGTTAATTTTGTTTTCATAAAATAATACTTCTTTAAATTTATCAAAAACTTTTCTTGATGCAACTTCTTCATAACCAAGTTTAACTGCCTCATATGTTCCTCTTTTGTTTGACTAAACACCAAGATATCATCAATATATACAATTACAAACTTTCCTATGAACTCTTTAAAGACTTCATTCATAAGTCTCATGAATTTACTAGGGGCATTAGTCAAACCAAAAGGTATGACCAACCACTCATACAATCCTTCATTATTTTTAAAGGAGATTTTCCATTCATCCCCTTCCCTTATTATAATCTGGTGATATTCTCTTTTTAAATCAATCTTTGAAAAATATTTGGCACCACTTACACAATACATTAAATCATCAATACATGGCAAAGGAAATCGATACCTGATAGTAATCTTATTTATGGCTCTAGAGTCAATGCACATTCTCCACTCTCCGCCTTTCTTTGGGCTCAATACTCTAGGTATGGCACATGGGCTCAAACTCTCCCTAATCAATAATTTTTCCAATAATTGTTCCACTTGTTTTCTTATTTCTTCATTCTATGTTGGTGTCATTCTATAGGCTGCCTTGTTAATATGATCTATACGATGGCTTATGCTTCGAATGGGTGGCAACTCATTTGGTAAGTCATCTACTACAATATAATCATATTCGTTCAATAAATTCTGAACTTTAATTGGCAAAATATTTAGCCTTTTGTTTTTCAAAATAACTGTAGGTTTTGTAATCAAAGTAAAGTTTACCTATTCTTCTTAGATCTGACTCAAGAATTCCTTTTTATTAATTGGAAACACCTTAGGAGTGTTTTGTACATGAGCTTGTTCTTTGTTCAAAGGCATGATGTTGTGCTTCTTACCATCTTCCTCAAATGTGTAGGTGTTCTTCCTACCATCATAAATTACATTCTGATCGTATTTCCAAGGTCTTCCAAGTGGCACATGACAAACCTCCACGGGCATAATTTCACATAGTACTTGGTCATTATATCATCTAATACAAAACTCAACTTTGCATTGTCCATTTACAATACTTGTTGATCTTTCTGTAGCCAGGAAACTTTGCATGGGGTAGGATGTGACATCCTTTCCAACCCCAACTTATCTACCATTTCTACATGGACTAAATTATCAATGCTTCCATTATCAATAATTAATTTGAAACACTTACCTTTTGCCTTACATGTTGTCCGAAATATATTCCTTCTTTGAGGTGGCTCACACACTTCTTTACTTGGCTTCAACAAGACTTTTTTCATCAGTAGGGCTTCTCTTGTTTCTGAGACTTCAGCATGTGCTTCATCTTCTTTAGTTTCATTCTCAAGTTGCACCACCTATACATTTCTTTGTTTTGTGGCCAAATTTTCCACATATGTAACATTGAACTTGATTATCTTTGTCTTTGCCTCTTCCTTTTGAAGAAGATCCTCTACCTATGGAATCATTAGGTTTGGTTGCTTGTTCTTATTGTCCAAAATTACTAGTTTTGGCATGCTTCTTCGCTTTCTATTGTCCTCTACCTCTTGACACACCTCTACCATTTCCTTGGCTCTTTCTTGCCAACTTTTCCTCCCCCTTTAATGTACCCTAATACACATCCTCTTCAGACCTCAATGAAAACAAACTTATTTCATCATGTATGTCAAACCTTAGCCCATTGATATATCTAAAAATTGTCTCATGGGTATCTTCTATATAACTTATGTTGATGTTGATCTTGTAGAATTCCTCCATGTCTTCTTTTACTGTCATTAGTTTTTGTCTCAAATTTTACATTTTTCTAAACAACATCAACTCATAAAATTTGGGTAGAAACTTACATTTTAACTTCGCCACCATTTTGCTCCATCTCTTAATCTCAGATTGGTTCTTGCGCCTCCTTTCCTCCTACACCCCATCCCACCATAAGGTTGTGTTTCCTCTCATCCTTGTAATAAGAAATTTCACTTGCTTGTCCTCAATTACTTCTTCATAATCAAAATATTTATCCAAGGTAGTTATCTAGTTGATCAACTTGTTTGGCTCTAGACTCCCCTCATATGTTAGAATCTCAAATTTTGGCCTTGAACTAGAACTCAAAATGGACTTAACAACCCTCAATTTTGTAGTTTCTTCTAATAATCTACCTTCTTCTTTAGAATAATCCTCTTCTGGTTCACTGGTGTCCCCAATTTCAAGTTCTTGTTGTCTATATACTTCAATAGACTCCATCCTTTCCCAAATAAGTGTTACTTCCCAACAATTCTACATTAGCCACAGGTCGACGACCTCTTCATTTTCCACCTCAACCTCTTCTGATCCTAAGTGTCATCTCTTGCAGAAAAATCACTAGGAAATCACCTTGCTATAAACTATAAACTCCAACTGTAAATCTACTCAATTACCACTAATGTTGCAGCAGAATGGTGTATGTGTTGCATGGTGAAGGAGAATGCATGGAGAGCTGCTGTTGTGAGAGCACAAGCTACTACACAGTTTCTTGTAGTTACTACTGAAAATCCTGTAACTACCTTTTTCATCATTTTTTCTCTTTTTTTCACTCAGAGGAGGAATTGGTGGTGATGTAGGAGTGGAAGGATGGCAATGAAGGAAATGGAGTGGTAAGTGAGTGAGGCTAGTGATGGCATGGCCTTTGGACTCTCTTTTTCTATTTTTTTGTATTTTTGTTTATCTTTCTAAGTGTTGTTGTTGTTAGGTTGGTATGGTCGTGATTTGGTGTTGGGTGAGAGGTGGTGAGGTGTATGGTCCCCTCTTTGAACCTAGAACAGGCTTGAATCATCACTTCCTGATCTGATATTGATCTAAGACAAACAATTAAGGTATTACAGACTCATGTGCCTGGATGTGCATATGTTATTTTATGCAATGGATCGATAAGATTGTGAAATACATAGACATTGAAGCAGTTAGAGAAAACGTAACAAGCAAACATGTAAACACAACAAGTTTAATAAGGATTTCACCCAATACTCCTGGGCTACATCTCGCGGTCTAGCCTTCAGTGGTGGCCTCTCTATTATGTTTTCAAAAGCAGAGTTTTTACAATAGTGAGCTCACAGCAGATATAAATCGGCAAGACTGTACTTGGATCCCCCAAGTCTCTGGAGTACACAAACTCTACTTACTGAAACTTGACCTCTATAGGTCACAGTAGTACGAGCCCAATCTGAGACTCATACATGACAGGCATATACAGAGGAGTTTGCTTGAACCTCTCAAGCCTTCACTCGAGTACACAGAATCTCTAACTCTCTCTTGCTCTATCTCACTCGATGCTGCCCTTTTGCTTCTGCAGGTCAGCTCGGTTTCTTCTCTTTGCTCTTAGCTTTCTATGTCTAACTTACTCTCCTTCTTTCTTTGTTAATTCGTGGCTTTAAAGCCAATCTACTTTCTAATTGTTCATTTTCACTTCCCGACTTTCCGGTTTCCCTGCCTCTGTCCATCTGAATCCCTTTGTTCTGTGTAATCATCATTGTATAACGTCTCATAGGTAGGTGGCCACCTATTTCATAACGAATTTAGTGTCAGTTCTCTTGGACATTCTCAAAACGGCCGTTTATTCAGTTAACTCCAAGAATGCCCATGAAACATGACTTTTTGCCAACGCATCGTCCACGTCGGACTTCAAATCTTATACAACTCTGCTCATTTACTTCATCAAATTCGGTCACCCATTGGAACGGATCTCTTCCATTGATTTGGAGCCTCCAGATCCAACATTCATCGTCCATACCATGTGGATAAGTAACATGACATTTACCCGTCATACGTGAGTGGTTTTCTCTCTCTTCCACCGGACGTGTGGCACCCCTTGTGTGGCATCGGGCGGGACTCGATTGAAACCGTTTACCACTCGAAGCCCTTCTGATATTCTACCAATTTTTTTGGGACCCCACCTCTAACAGAATCAGCGTGATATCTATTGCATTTTATAACTTTTCGGGTTCGGGCGCTTGGGGCTTTTCCTTCTTTGAGGGGTTTGCCCAGTCGCTAATCGCATATCAGAAACTACCCCCATTTCTTAAATTGACCTCTGGTTATGCTAATTTTTGGCAGCGCGTGTTACCATGGGCCGACGGCCTGCACTCTTGACCGAGGATCCTCATTGCTCCGTGTTGTTCACAAATTGCAACTGTTTCGAGGATATCTCTAATAAGCTTGATCTTTGTAAGACTTTGAAACTTTGGCATAAAGAATTCATGAGAACTTAGAGAGTGTTCTAGGATCCAATTCAGATCATGGCCTTCCCACTAAAAAAAGATTTTGGACCACCAAACATTAGTTTTTAAGCATCAATCAAGTGAGGATATAAATTCCTCACTTGGCCAATTTCTATCCATCTTGCACTGCTTGGTTTTGAACCTTTGAGCCCAATCCTGAGGTACTCAACATCCCCTCTGCGTGTAGTTCTCACCTTCCTGTCCAGACATGTATCTTCCTGCAATTCATTGAAATATTCAGGCAACAAACCATCAATAGAAGGCAATTGACTCTGCTCTTTGGGATCTTCAATCAAGGAAGGTTAAAATAGTCTCAAGCTTTCTGCAATAAAAACTGAATAGATGTGCATGTAAGCTGGAAAATCAAGGCGAAAAACATTCTCACCAATTTTCTCAAGTATTTTGAAAGGTCCATACCTTATTGGCTTTAGCTTCTTACCTTCACCTTGCATTCTATCCTTGTTGATATACAACCAGACTTGATCACCAACTTGGAAACTATGCTCAATCCGATGCTTATCATGCCTTGCCTTGTACTTGGCTTGGATCTTTTCCAGTTGTTCCTGTACTGCTTGGTGAATCTCTTGGATTTGTTCAATGAACTTGGTTGCCTTGTCCACATCATTGTGTCCATCAACCACTATGTCTTTACCAAAGACAAAATCCAAGGGAGACCTTGGTGTGAAACCAAAACAAGTCTCAAAAGGAGATCTCTGTGTAGAAGAATGTTTAGCTCGGTTGTAAGCATGATGCACATAACTTAGGTGTTCATCCCAAAGCTTGGGATGCTTGCTACAATAGCCTCTGACCAACTGGATCACTATCCTATTGACCACTTATGTTTGGTCGTCTGTTTGCGGATGAAAAGTTGTGCTCTTCTTCAGTTTGGTGTCCATCAATTCCCACAGACTCGACCAAAATTTCCCAACAAATCAGGTATCTCGACCAGATACAATGGAAGTGGGTAATCCAAAATGAACCCATACATGCTGAAAGAAAAACTTTGCAGTTTGTTCAACTGTAATTTGTTTGTTACAAGGTATTAAAATACACATTTTGTTGAACCTATCCACAATAACGTATAAATAGTCATGACCTTTTCTAGATTTAGGCAGTCCCCCAACGAATTCCATGAAAACACTTTCCCAAGGATGAGAAGGAACTAGTAGTGGAGTGTATAAACCTAGTTTTTTATTTTTGGGCTTGCTTTTAGCACACATAGTACACCCTCTTACACATCTAGAAATTGTTTCATTCATTTTTGGCCAATAACAAAATCTTTGCAATTGTGAAACTGTTTTACTTACACCAAAGTGACCTGATATTAGAGAAGTGTGTGCTTCTCGAATTATCTTTACTCTTTCAGTTTGTGGAATGCATAACTTTCCAAAATGATACAAGAGTTGGTCCTTAACATGATAATATAATTCTTCTACTTCTTTTCCATGGCTTAAAGTTGCATATATATCTTTAAAATCTATATCTTGAGCATACTGTTCAATGTAGCTTTCATGAAATACTGAATTATGCTTAAGTATAGTAGATGCATTTATGATTGGTCTGGACAACATATCTGCAACTTTATTGTGTATGCCATTTTCATATCTGATGACAAGATGAAACTGTTATAGAAAACCCATCCACCTATAGTGTCTTGACTGCTACAACTTAGTTTGTGAGTGAAAATATTGAAGTGTTTGATGATTAGTAGGTATAACTATCTCTTTGCCCATTAAGTAATGTTTCCACTTTTTCACACCCTGTACTAATGCATACAATTCTTTATCATATGTGGGATAATTAACTACTGTAGAATTAAATGTCTCAGAATGATAACATATGGGTTTACCATGCTGCATGAACACTGCTCCCATGGCATAGTCACTGGCATCCGTTTCAATCTCAAATGGTCTTTGAAGATATGGCAGTGCTAGTACTGGTGTTGTACTAATCTTTTCTTTCAAGGTGTCGAAGGCTTTATGTTGTTTGCCTCCCCGCTGAAACACCTTGTTCAATCCTGTTAAAGAATGTAAGGGAGATGCAATCAAGGAAAAGTTAGAAATAAACTTTCTCCAATACTGTGCTGCTCCTAGGAAGCTTCTAACTTCAATAGCAGATTTGGGTTTAGGCCAGTTTACAATGACTACAACCTTAGAGGGATCTATCTTCAATTCACCACCCCTACAATATGACCCAAATAATTCAAAGATGTTTTGCCAAATTCACATTT
>APFE030345006.1:116727-138297 GCA_000404065.3 Pinus taeda
ATCATCATGCCCATCCTTCTTGTAGTGAGTGCATGAATATTTGGTCTTTTGTACAGTGTTTGTCTTCCTCTCTTTCCATTTCTTTTTTCTCTTTTCCTTATTCTTGCTTGCAGCGGATTTTGATGATCGCCCAACTTCTGGGTTCACATTCTTGCCTCTACCCTCTAGATGTGTAGCCTGAACAGATACTTCATCTATGCTAGTGGGATTAAACATGAGAATGGTGTGCTTTAAATAGCTGTGTAGACCACCTATATACTTCAGTAGAGTTTCAAGTGAGTCTAAAGAAATTCCTAGAATTAAAGCCCTTTTCCTAAATTCTTGGGTGTAGCCTTGTACACTTTTCCCCTTTAATTGTCGAAGAGTTTGCCAACTCATCATGGCTTACTGCATATAGGCTAGTGGATAGAACTGTTTTTTAATTGCAGAAACAAATTCACTCCATACAAAAAGAATTTTACCATGCTTCTTCATGTCAGCTTGTGTCCTGCCTTCCCACCATACCAAGGTAGTGCCTCCAAGGCGTAGGCTAGCCAACGGAATCTTGCTCTTGTATGAATCAATGCTCTGCAACCTGCAATATACATCAATCTATCTAATCCAATTATACAACTTCTCTGCATTCAACTCTCCATCATATATCGGCAAATCAAATTTAACATCTAATTTAATCAAAGATGTTTTCTTTTTATTTTTAGGGCTATTAGGAGGGGAGGGAAGTTTTTCTTCTTTCCCTTTGCCTTTAGAGTGGTCATGGAGGACAGATTCTTCTGCTCCTGTATCTTGTTTTGATTTTGATGAATCTTCATCTCTACCTTTCTTAAATTCTCTATACATTTCTTCTACCATGGCTCTCATGGTCATGAAACTATCCATGAGCTAGGAGTTTGATTCCAAGGGACTTTCTTCTGACATTTTCCTCTTAGGGTAGACTCTTCCAATTTCTGGGTTAGCTTCAACCAACACTCCTTCCCCTAATTTAAGCTTTGATCTAGTTATCATTCATCAAAATCAAACACAAGCTTGTCTAACCTTAGTAACCTAGAGCTCTGATACCACTTGATCTGATCTTGATCTAAGACAAACAATTAAGGTATTACAGACTCATGTGCCTAGATGTGCCTATGTTATTTTATGCAACAGATCAATAAGATTGCGAAATACATAAACACTGAAGTAGATAGAGAAAACATAACAGGAAAACATTTAAACACAACAATTTTAATAAGGAGTTCACCCAATACTCCTGGGCTACGTCTCCCGGTCTAGCCTTTAGTGGTGGCATCTCTATTATGTTTTCAAAAGTAGAGTTTCTACAACAGTGAGCTTAGTTTGAGTCTCACACAACAGATATAAATCAGCAAGACTGTACTTGAATCCCCCAAGTCTCTGGAGTACACAGACTCTACTTACTGAAATTCAACCTCTATTGGTCATAGTAGTATGAGCCCAATCTGAGACTCATACATGACAGGCATATACAGAGGATTTCGCTTGAACCTCTCAAGCCTTATCTGGAGTACACAGACTCTCTGACGCTCTTTGGCTCTGTCTAGCTTGATGCTGCCTTTTTGCTTCTACAGTTCAGCTCGGCTTCTTCTCTCTACTCTTAGCTTTCTGCATCTAACTTACACTCCTTCTTTCTTTGTTAGTTCGTGGCTTTAATGCCAATATGCTTTCTAACTATTTGTTTCCACTTCCTAGCTTTCCGGTTTCCCTGCCTCTGTCCGTCTGAATCCCTCTGTTCTGCGTAATCATCACTGTATAACGCCTCACAAGGAGGTGGCCACCCATTTCGTAATGAACTGAGTGTCGGTTCTCTTGGACATTCTAAAAATGACCGTTTATTCCGTTAACTCCAAGAATTCCCATGAAACATGAGTTTCTGCCAACACATCATCCACATCGGACTTCAAATCTTATAAAAATTTGCCTGTTTACTTCGTCAAATCCGGTCACCCATCGAAACGCATCTCCATCGTTGATCTGGAGCCTCCAGATCCAATGGTCATCATCCATATTGGGCGGATAAGTAACATGACGTTTACCCCTCCGATGTGAGTGGTTTTCTCTCTCTTCCGCCAGATGCATGGCACCCCTTGTGTGGCATCGGGCAAGACTCGGTTGAAACCACTTACCGCTCGAAGCCCTTCCGATATTCTGCCGGTTTTTGTGGGACCCCACCTCTGACGAAATCAGCGTGATATCCGTTGCATTTTATAAATTTTCGGGTTCGGGTGCTCGAGGCTTTTCCTTCTTTGAGGGGTTTGCCCAACGATATGCAATTAGTGACCTAAGAGGTCACTAATCGCATATCAGAAACTACCCCCATTTCTTAAATTGACCTTTGGTTTTGCTAATTTGTGGCAGCATGCATTACCATGGGCCGATGGCCTGCGCGCTTGACCGAGGGTCCTTGTTGCTCCGCGTTGTTCACAAATTGCAACTGTTTCGAGGATATCTCTGATAAGCTTGATCTTTATAAGACTTTGAAACTTTGGCATAAAAATTTCATGAAAACTTAGAGAGCATTCTAGGATCCAATTTAGATCACTTCCCAATCAGAATTTCATTCCTGTAGAGTTTCAGAACATCCTGTAGTACTACAAGAAACTCTTGTAGTAACTACAGTAAACCCTGTAGAAGTCAAAAAACTGCATAAAAATTGGTTTTTGATGCCTGGAAGAGAGGATGGATGATGGAGACATGGTAGACATGGGAGATATGAAGTGAATGGAAGAAGAATGGAGTGATGCTTGGCTTGCAGTCCTTTGAACTTTGAGTCCTTTGTCCCTGTAAAAATCACAAAGCTTTATTAGTGGGCAGGTTTGAGGTCCCTGCCATGTCATTTTCTTTTTTCTTTTTTCTTTTTTCCCTTTTTTTTGAGAGACACATAGGTTGCCTCAAAGGAGGTTTTCAATCTGTCTACCTGCCCTAGGTGCCTCAAGGGAGGTTTTCACCCAGGGATCTTTTTATTTTCTTTTTTCACTCTTGGCTTGCCTCAAGGAGGTTTTTAACCCAAAAGTTGGCCTTAGGTGCCTCATAGAGGTTTTCACCTAGGTCCCTTATTGCTTTTTCTCTTCTTCCTTTTTCTTTTTCAAAAATAAAACTGTCTTCAAGAATTTTGTGAGTTGGAATATGAGACACTTCCAAGCACATTCACTTCCTTACTAATGGCACTGATGAATATTTCCCTTGACAGAGGTCTTTTATAGGCTTTCAATCTGTATCCATTGACCAACAAGGGGATACCTTCTTCATCAATGGTCCTTATTTTCACAGTCCCATTGTCATGGAATTTCTCTATCAGATATAGGCCCAACCACCTAGCCATCAATTTTCCTTTGAAGTCTTTGAACCTGGAGTCATATAGCAAAGCTCAATCACCTTCTTGAAAAACTTTGTCTTTGATGTTTTTGTCATGCCAAGCCTTTCTTTGCACTTGAGTCACCTTTGTGTGTAGGAAGGCCTACATCTTGGATTCATCTAAAGCATTGAGCTGGAGCAACCTCTCTTTTTGTGCCTTTGTAACATCCAAATCCAATTGTGTTGTCATTCTCAAAGTGTTGTACTCAAACTCAATGGAGAGCAAGCCTTCTTCCCATAGATCAAGTCATAAGGGGTGAAGCTAGTGATTGTCGTCTAGGTTGTATTATATGACCAAGTGGCCTCCACTAGTTTGTCAGCCCAATCTTTTCTGTTGTTGGTCACAACCTTTGTGAGAATGCATTTTGATGCTCTATTGCTTTGAGAATATGCATTGCTTCATAGAATATTGGTATAGCTTATTCCTTGTATTCCAAACAAGATCCGCAGTCCTTGATGGATATATCTCTCCAACACTCAACTAGACTGCAAGCAATGCCAACATAAAAATATGCAACTCTTCCTTCAATAAATACATTGTTCCCATTGCCATAGGCCACATCAGATGGAAAAGAGATTAAAAATAATATTTGTAAAAATTTTAACATAGGTTTTAGTCATAAAATTTTTCTTTATAAAATTTGAATCAATAATAACATAGTACAAATTTATATTTTTTTATTTTATTTCTATTTTCAATATATAATTCATTTATCTGTAAATCATTTATATTTAAAATAAATAATATATATATATATATATATAATATTTATTAGTATATATATATATATTTAGTATATATATATATATATATATATTATTATATATATATATAGTTTATATAAATATATAAATAAATAAAATAAATAAATAAAAATAAAATAAATTAATAAATAAATAAAAATTAAGGTATTAAACTTTTTTCCATAACTAAAACACTCATTCACACCATAAAAGAAATTGTGCTTATTACAATTATAACCTATAACAACTGGCAAGTTATATAAAATAAATCTAACCAAATTTTACCAACCTTGAAAAACCTTGTTTCAGTATCAACCCTAGAGAACAAGGGGTATGAGGTTATCTTTAGCATAAAGAAGGCCTTCATTAGGCCTCTCAACTCTGTAGAAGTTAAGCAAATTGGACTTAGAATTAGGAGCCTATACCAGCTATAGTTTGCGACTGTTGTAACCTTGAGCAGCAAGGCAGGATGTGAGTATGGTAGAGATGTGGGGGAGATTTGGCACAGACACCTGGGGAATTTTCATCATGGGGTGCTGAAGATCCTTCAGCAGATAGCCATAGGGCTACCACAGTGAAACATTAACCAACATGAAGTGTGCAAGGGTTGCACACTTGGCAAGTATGGAAACTCATATTTTCAGGGATGGGACAACAAAGCCAAAGGGATTTTGAAGTTGGTACATTCAGACATATGTGTGCCCTACTCTTCTCCATCCCTCATGAGTTACAAGTACTGTGTCACCTTCATAGATAACTATTATTGGAAGATATGGACCTTCTTTATGAAGAAGGAGGAGGTCTTCTACAAGTTCATGGAGTTTCAAGCCTTGGTAGAAAACCAAACCGAGAAGAAGATTAAAGCATTGAGGAGTGACAATAGCGGGGAATATATCTCCAATGATCTTAGGGACGTGTGTGCCAAGGAGGGAATTAGGAGAGAGCTTACAAAACACCATAACCATCAACAAAATGGGGTGGCTAAGAGGAAGAGTCATGATATAGTTGGAGCGAATAAGGCCATGTTGCATGAACATGGGGTGCATATGTTCTTGTGGGCAAAGGAATGCAATATTGTGGTATTTTTGCATAATAAGAGTCCACATAGGGCTCTTGGATGAGTTACACTAAAGGAAGCTTTCACAGGAATGAAGCCTAATGTTTCTCACTATTGCATCTTTGGGACAAGATTTTACTGCCATGTGCCCAAACAGAGCAAAAAGAAGCTGAAGCCCACAACTAAAAAGGAAATTTTCATGGGTTACTATGAGACACCTTGGACATACAAGGTGTATTTACCATCAATTAGGAAGAAAAGTATCATGCGAGAGGTGAGGTTTGAAGAGGTAAAAACTTTGAGGGAAACCTCGAAGCAATATTAGGTTGGAGTGCCTGAGGAGGAGCTTCTCACTTCCAAGTAGGAGCCTCAACCAGTACCACAGACTAAGTCTCAACTAGGTGGAAAGCAAGTTGTATAGAAGGATGATAAGGATTCATTGTAGGATGAGGAGGAGAGACCAGGACAAGTGGAGGCACCCACTCAATCAATGACTCCTAGTATAGGGAGGAAGAGAGCTAAGTGGGCCAAGAGGTTGATTCAGGAGGCCGAGGAGCGAGATGAGACTCCTATCTCTACATTCAAGCAAAGCAAGCAGCCACCAAGGTACACTGGGTACATGGGTTTGATGGTTGAGTTGTTAGATTCAGATCCTTCTTGTTATGAAGAGGCAGCCTCTCAGCAGGTTTGGTGGGATGTCATGGTGGAGGAATATTCCTCCGCCATGAAGAATGATGTCTGGGAGATTGTGCCATGTGTAGAGGTAAAATCAATTGTAAGCTCACATTAGGTGTACAAGGTGAAGCATGGAGCATATGGGAATGTGGAGAAGTATAATGGCAGGTTTTTTGCTAAGGGCTTCTCGCAAGTTGAGGGCATTCGTTATGATGAGACGTTTGCCTCAATGGCTCATTATTCATCCATTAAGATGATTCTGGCACTTGCAGCGCATATGGGGTGGAAGATCCACTATATGGACATGAATACAACATTACTCAATGGATTGGTTGAGGAAGAGATTTATATGGAGTAGTCATAGGGGTTTAACACTTTCAATAGAGACACTCATATCTGCTTACTAAAGAGAGCTCTTTACTGACTTAAGTAGGTACTGAGAGCATTATACACTCGCATTGATAGTTACCTTTGGGGATTAGGCTTCACTAAGAGTGAGGTAGATGCTAACCTATACTACATCATAGTTGGAGGGCTTATGCTAATTCTAATGCTCTATGTTAACGATCTTATCTTGACTAAAGCAGATAGCTTGATACAAGACTGTAAGGAAAATATTGCAAGAGAATCTGAGATGAAGGATATAGGGGTTATGCATTATTTCCATAGGCGGGAAGTATCGCAGGGTGATGGGGAAATCTTCTTGGTGCAGGGAAAGTACATTTCAGAGATCCTCAAGAGGTTTCATATGCAGGATTGCAAGCCCAAGACCATGCATCTAGTCACAAACTAGAGGAATGTGGATGCTAGTAGAGCAGAGCAAGTAGATGTCGCATTGTATAGGTAGCTCATTGGATCATTGATGTACTTAGTCAACAATCAGCCTGATATATGTTTTGCAGTGAACCAATTGAGTCAGTTCATGATGGATCCCACTAGAGTCCACTAGGTTGCTACCAAGAATATCTTGCGGTATCTCATAGGCATGAAAATTTATGGGTTATGGTACAAATACTTTGATGGAGAGAGGCTTGAGGGCTTCACAAATACAGATTGGGAAGTGAGCTCCACAAATCTAAAGAGTACTTCAGGAGGCATCTTCAGCATTGGGTCAACAGTTGTTTCCTAGTTCAGCAGGAAGCAAAGATCAATTGCACTTAGCTCAACATAGGTTGAGTAAATGGCTGCCAGTTTGGCAACATGTGAAGCCATCTAGATCAGGCAGTTGCTTGTGGGTCATTTTAGGTAGGTGTTGGAGCCCATGGTGATTCACTATGAAAATCAGAGTTGCATTAAGCTCTCTAAGAATCCAGTGTTTCATGACCACTCCAAACACATCGAGTTTGGGTACCATCATGTTAGGGACTATGTGCAGAAAGGGATAATAAAGATACCATACATTTGCACATATGAGCAGGTTGTAGATATCTTGATGAAGACCTTACTCAAAGGAAATATTGTGTTTTTATAATATAAGTTGGTAGTTGTATAGAATCCCTTCCTCACTAAGAGGGAGTGTTGAAATTGTAGCGAAGTAAGGTCTTTTGGCTTCTTCCTTAGCTAGTGAAGACTTTGATCTATCTTTCTCTAGCATACACGTGAGATCATGAGATAGATTTTAGTTTTGATGAGTTATTTTTCATTTCACTGGAATGGTCATTAGTAGACTGCATGTGTAATGTTGGAGCTTCAATGCATTAGAGTCTTCTTTAGTTAAACTACAGGATAAGTGGGATGAGATAAGTTCAGTTAGGATGAGTTAAGACTTCAGATGCAAGTGAATATGGGACGAGTTAAAGTCCTCAGTTAACTCAATTCACAACTAGAGATAATCAAGGAGCAACTCGAGCTAGTTAACAAAGAGTTAGTCTGGGTGTAACTAAGACTTACTCCAATTAACTTGCAAAAGAAACTCATTGCACTAGTGTGAACTACCATTCTAACTTGGCCTCTTGCATGCATCGAAATTCTATTAAAGTAGAGAAGGATGAAGGCACAAAATATTGATGATTCTTTGTCGATGGTATAGTGCATTGATTGAGGAGAAAAGATCAAGAATTCAAAAAGCAAGCTAAGACTAGGTTCAGTAGGAAATGATAGTGTGAGGGTCGAGAAAAGAGGCAAGACCGAGAATAATTTCTCAAGGCTGAGAGAAGTGACAGGCTAATAACAATTTGTGGAGATGATATTAGTTAGTAGAAAGTTGATAGCTTTCTCAGAGGCTATTTGTTGGCTGTAGTAGCGTTGCATTGAATTGTAAAATATTTGTTTACTCAAAGAACAATCAATAAGAAGACCACAACAACGGAAGTATGTTTTCCCATTTAGGTTTCCTTGGTAAAACACGGGTGTCAAATTTATGTGTGCATGTGTTTTTATTTCAAATATTTTTTTATGCATGTTGAATGTTAAGAAACTCTATGCCTTGGTGAAATTTAATCTTGGCTTCAATTTTTAATTGCCTTTACTTTTTTAGTAAATCCATCTGAGTAGTTGTAGAGTTTCAAGAAAATTAACAGAGAATACACCCCATCACCGTCTATTCTACAATTTTTGTGGGCATTGTGGAAGGTAATATTAACTTATTGATATAAAGTAATATATTTAAGTTAAAAAGATTTATATTAGATACTTACAAATATTAAATTAGTCACATACCTAAATCAAGATGTTATTTAAAATTTTTATAAAAATATTATCTATATTTTGATTAAAATTCGAAAATAAAATTATTGGAATCATGGCATAAACCAGTATAGATTCATCTTTGCTCTAAACTATCAATGCCGGAGTAGATTAAATCTTCTCATGATGCAAACTTTTTTTTAAAAGTAACTGAAAAATTTATTTATATTTAATAATACAATATTATATTTATATAATTATTATTTTATATTTTTTTTATTTTTATTTTATCTATTTTGACTCATTCAAAACGTTTGAGTTTAGTTAATAATTATATTTATTAAATTTATTTTTTCAATTTAATTGTATTCTTTATTTTATAATTTTTTTAATTTAACATAGTAAATTTATCAATATTTAAAAACCATTTAATTTATAATTTATATGTTTACTAATATATCTATAATTAATTTTATAATTAATAAACCACTTCAAACAAATACAAATAAAGTTTAGTTTACCATTCTTTTGAACCAAACAAAACTAAATTAATGAAGTTTTATAATTTATAAAGTTTAGTTTACCTTCTTTCGAACCAAACAAAAACTAAATTAAATTTATATAATGGTAATTTGAGCAAATCAAAATGTTTACAAACATAATAAATGGAACAACATTTCTTTCATATTGAATTCGAGAATGTTTCTCACACAACAAATAATATCATTACCCAAAAAATTAACATAATATAATTTATATTATTAAGTATTAATTATTTAAAAGAAATCAACCCAACAACTTGAGAAATATAGATAAATAAAATAAAATAAATAATTGAGATGGAAAATCACAATCACATGCTTGTGGCATCTTCCTCCAATTTTATTATAAGAAAAGCCATACGAAAGTAGGTTACATATTTTTATAAGAAATGTTTCCATCTTTATTCGTTTAAATACAACCTTAGGAAGATGTCGTGGTTCATAACAAGAAGAGTAGGGACTACTTTGGCACACAAAAGGATAAGAGTACCAACCCCATTTACATCATGGAGTTAGTCAAAATAACTTTTCGTGGGAGTATAAATGTTTGTTAGGTTCTTTTAAAATGTGTTACGGAAAGAAATATAATTTTTAAATATTAATAGTTTTTCTAAATGATATATAAAAGTAGTTTTATGAGGTAGGAGTTGGTAATCATAATATGGTGAAGTTCGTTAGAAAGGTGGGCTCCATATTGAAGGTCACAAGTTCAATTTCCCTGAAGCTGTGGAGAGAGGTGGGCGCAATTTCCCAGGGGTTATAGTGGTAGCAGTTAGAATCGACCCCGTGTGAGTTGCGAGGCTGCTCCAGTTGTCGATTCCTCTGTTATATTTTATATTTTTTAATTGTTTAAAATATAATTAAATATTAATTTATTTTAAAAATAATTAATTGTGTATAAAAAAATTATTTATATTATAATTTATTTTAAAGTCAACTTTAATGCTAGTCAAAAGAAATGATGTAATTCTGTTGTAGGACAATGTTTATTAGAATGTGCATTTCATGTTATAAATATTTTTCACCTTTATTTTTAATTTTCGGTTTATAAAATTGAATCAAATAATAACATAATAAAAAATTATATATTTTATTTTATTTATTTTTCAATATATAATTTTATATTTTTAAATTTATCTATATGTATTAGATTTGAAACTATTTATATTTAGAATTTAGAATTTTTTTTAAGATATTAAAAGAAATTTTTATAATAGATTCTTCTACCCTGTGTATTTAGCTACAGGGGTCCAGGCACTCAACTATGGAGTCTACCCAGGCCTCCTATGCACTCAGTTGTAGGAGCCTTCTCTTCTTCACCTATGTACAGGAAGCAAAGCCTTCCTGCCTTAGCACTTGTTCAAGACAATAAAAACCTTTCAGCGTACTCAATTCTCCATCTAAGGTTATTCCTAAGACTCGCTATGACTCAACTATTTATAGCTTTCCTTCATACAATACCATGGTCCGCGAACCATGGGAGAATCTTAAAACTGACCAAAAACAAGGGCTAAGACCATTTTTACTCCTATCTATTTGCGTGGTCCGCATCCACATATCTTTACATTCTTTTTACAACAACTTTTAGAAAATTGGGTTAAATTAACCCCAAAACTCACCCTAGGGACCCTATCCCAACATTTACGAATATATGCATGGTCCTATGGGGTAGTTACAAACAACCTAGTAGATTTTTTGGCGCTCGAAAGAGACCTTCAAATTGCAATAAGAGAAGGTTATAAGCTTCTTCAGGTTCATGGGGACTCACAAGTCGTGCTTCATTGTATTCATAAGTTGTTAAATGGCCACTCTACTCATAAAGTGGTGCACACCTGGATCCTTATGGAGGTGGTTTCTAATATACAACACTTATTACCCAAGTTCAATTATATTGTGGTTCATCACACACGTCGGGATGGAAACTAGGTGGTGAATGCATTAGCAAATTTGGGTTCCCATTACCGAAATTGCACCTTGGACGAAGATTTGTTGAGCGCCTTAGGTAATGATAATTTCCAAAGTATACTTAAGGGTTGAATCCCCGATAGGGGGTGCTATTTAAGGCATCTATGAAGAGTGACTATCACATGATTACCATGCAGAGGATGAAAATGGAGGAAGAGATGGTGCCTATTAGGGGCCATGACACTCCTCACACCTATCAACCCACAGGCCTCACGTGGAGCTTACCTAACTCACAGGTGAGGGTTAACCTAACCCAATCCGATCATGATAAATGTCCATCCGGGATCACACTACGGGAACATTACAACATTTGGTTGAGTGCAAGGAAGTATTTTCTTCTGGTGGAGGGATTGGTTATAATAGGGATGGAGTTTGACAGATATTACTGCAAGCCCATTTATGATCACTTGTACCAGGGAGGGAATGTGGGCTTCAAATGAGGCATAGCATATCATACATGTTTATGCTTGAACCTTGCATGTAGTGAAATGAGTTGTTTCAATTCTGGTATAGAGTGGTCGTTCCCCTACCGCAATTGCATGGATGTTATAGCAGGGTGGCGTCCTTGCAGTTATACGTGGGGTGGCTTATGGCTTTTCTTGATCCCATCTTACATCCAACATTTGCATCAAGTATATTTCATCCCGGATGGGGGCTACCTTTATGCTCTTTTTCAATGTTGGATACTCTCATTCCTTGTTACTTATCTTTATGTCTCCATAGTGTTGGACTAGTAAGAAAGGGTCCATGTTTTTTGTTCTATTTCTTCACCATACAGGGACCACTCCCACCTTTGAGCTAGCGGCAATTTTCCCTATTGCATTGCTTCAAGGAATTTACCCAATGGGGATTTCTTTTAGCTGCCTGGTTTAGGTATGTGGGGTGTGGTGCCTATGCACTTTCTCTATTTAGTTTTGAAGACATCTAGTTGGGTTTGTTTTCTTCACTTTGGTAGGGTTTTTCTGTGGTCTCCTTGCCTTGGTTTCTAACGTTAAGTATTTGTCAATTCCCTCTATTTGGGATCAAAATTGTAATCTTTGTGTATTATTACTCTTGGTACTATAATTATCTTCCCTTGCCCTCCTTTCTAGTCTTTCTAGTGGGGTTTCAACGAGGGGTTTGAGTTGATGATGTGATGCTATAGGTCCGCGATCCCATATGTGCTCTAATCAAAACACTTTTCACTAGGTGGGTTGATAAACATTATTGTATGAGTTCTTTATTATTCTTGCCAGTATCTAGGTACAATCAACGCCTATAGTATTTCTCTTGCTCTCTCCTTTTAGCTCATAAACGATCCAAGTATATTCCTATCATCATCCATACTCATCTTCCCTGGTTTTTATGGCTCCTCGATATAGAATTTCAAGTCGCTGAGGTGGTGTAAGTAACTCCTCTTCTCACCATCATCAGTTGTTTAGATGGGAATCAATGGGAAATTTCTTTGATATGGTCCCTCCTAAGGTGAGGAAGGAAATACTTCTTCTTGAATCAAAGGAGTTTGGTGAATAAGCTTATTTCTAAGACTTAGAAGTTGGAGGTGCTTCTCTAAAGTGAGTTCTAGACCCAAGAAAATTTCGAAAGCGCAAGCTTCAATTCCTACATTCTATCACAATGCATCAACAGATGGAAACTATGTTGTATATGGTCCTTAGGGATAAGTAGGTCAACAACTATAAATTGTTTACAGGGAAGGAGGACATCAAGCGGATCCTTAGGAATATCTGCGACAACTTGGATGATATTGTTACTCGACTTACAAGGGTGGATAAATTTATTGTCTCTTAATCCAACACTAAATCGAAGTATCTCAATGAAACTCTTGTTGTCATCAATGCTCCATCACTCAAAGCATCTCCTTGTGTTGTTTCTTCTCAAGGGAATTCCTCACCCTTATATCTTGTCATTACCCCGGACTGAAGCAGTTACCTTTTCTGCAAAACTGGTTTCTTTTCAGACGATGGCATATGGATACTAGTGGCGGCAGTGATAGATCGTTATGGTGGTTTGATGGTCAACTTCTATGTTCTTATCTGAAGTTAACTAAGATTTTGGCTTTCTACTGGACTTAGATGTTTTGTTTTGTTTTGTTTTGTTTTTTTTTTTCTTTTTTTTTTCGCTAAAGGTTAAAACATTTTTACAATTCATACTCCTTTTTACTGTTTGTGAAATGTAATCATGTTAGTCAATAGCTGACTAGACTTATGTCTCCGTGGGAATATAAGGCACACCTGGATGAAGCCTTTAATTTATATTAATAACATGCTATTAATTTATAAAGCAACTTAAAAAATATAAATGAATAAAAAAAAATAATAATTAAACTGAAATGGAAAATCACAATCACATTTACTGAACGACATCACGGAATCTCATGTTGGAAAACCAACCACAAACGCTGCTTGTAGCATCTTCCTCCAATTTTATCATAAAAAAAGGCACACGAAAGTCTCTTACATATTTTTATAAGAAATGTCTCCATCTTTATCCTCCAAAATACAACCTTTGGAAGATGTTGTGGCTCATAACAAGAAGACTAGGGACCACTGTGGCACAGAAGGATAAGAGTGCCAAGAATTCTTCTTCAGAATTTTCCAAATGAGTTTAGTCAAAATAATTCTTCTTGGGAGTATAAATGTTTGTTTTGGTGTTTTTAAAATGAGGTGTTACGAAAAGAAACATACGGTTTAAAATATAATTATATATTTTTTTTAAATAATTTAATTATATTAAAATTTATATTTTATTATTATTTAAAATATAGATAAATATTTAATAATTTAAATATGTAAAAATTTTTTATTTTATAATATATTTTTTAAATTGAATTTATTGAAGTCAATTTTAATGTCACAAGTGATGATGTATATATGTTGAGGACAATGTTTTAGAATTGTCTCATTTATGGTAAAATTAGTTTCACTTTTAACTTGTGAATTTTTTTTTATAAAATTTGAATAAATAAAATAAATAAAAATAATATTTTTAATTTTATATTATATTTATTTATAAATTAGATTGTGAAACTATTTGTATTTAAAAATTTAGAAAAAATAAATTAAAATATTAAAAAAAATTTCCATAACTAACACGATTCAATTAATATAAAAAAAATTTCTACTAACATTATTAACATTATAACCTATAACAACTCCACAAATTATAATAAAACAAATCTAAACCCAATTTATATTAAAATAAAATCTATTTTAATTAAATACATCTAACTATTTTTAATAACAAAAATACTCCTTAAAACAATTTAATGAACATGGTGCCATCCACCTCTTCTTAATCCATGAAATGTCTTAACTATGAGATTTTTTCCGTTTCTCTCTTTTAAAACGAGACACATGACAATGTTGAAAAAAAGGTCTAACCTACAAACATACCTGCAATGCTTAATAACTACCTACACCATGCATAGTGTCCTCCATCACACTTCTCATTATTCCCAATACAATTGTCTCCCTTGGCTTCTTTGAAATATTGGAGTGACTTAAAGTTGTTGTTATAAAAAATAAAAATAATAATTACTATGGCAGCTATACCTTATCATATCATATGGATAAACAATGTAATGTTAAAAGTAGTGAGATCTTCATAATCTTTTTATAGATATGCTTCACCATTTTCCAAGAGTAATGTTCCCAAAAAAAACAACATAACATTGCAGAGTGAAAAATGGCATGGTTATCGAAGCCAATGTGTTGTTTACATTGAATGAGATTTATAGTTGATAATATACATACATTGATGGTGCAATAAATTGTAACAAGATTTATAATTCACATAAAACATAAATAAAATGGTGCCAAAATTGTAACCACATTAATAATTTTTATATAATATAAATAATAAAATAAATAAATGGGTAGTTTAATTGGATCGAGAAATTATTTATTTTTAAAATTTATTTTGGTTAAATTTTAATTTTTTTTTATAAAATTTTTTTTAAAAAATTTGAATTTGAATTATTTAATTTGTATAATTGTATGTGTCCATTTTGGATAGCGAATTTATTATTTAATTTAAAAATGTATTTTAAACAATAAAAAATTACAATCTTGAAATTATATTTCCAGATTCCAAAAAAACCATTTTATCTACAACACAATTAATTATGTCCACCTTGTTTGTCCATCATGAAAGAGTTGTTTCACTATGTGTCGTTCTCAATAGAACACAAAAATAAATGACATTCAAAGCGTAATCAAGATAGGAATTCGAAATTTAAATCAGTAAAAATTTGAAATCTCAACCATTCATCAAATTTGACAATTTAAACAACTCTAGTATCTATTTTAGTCATTTTAATAATTATGAAAAAAATTCGATTATATTTAATAAACAAATCACCAAATCACCGGAAAACAAATAATTTACCTATCAAATTCTATCCCTAGTATAATTTGGGAAGAGACAAAGACAATGACGTGGCTTATTAAAAGCCCCACCTCTCAACGTCATATTCCTTGTGATCATGCACAATAACATTATTTTATCTATAAGAGAGTGAACGGTGGGTGACGTCATGCCTCATAACACGAGGACTCGCCTCCCGTGTGCCGTCCCTAGAGAAACGTACCACACTCCGTGATATTGCTCAAACAAATCTTCTTCCGACCATACAGTATTTCCGTGTGCCGTCTCTCACCGTCTATAGCACTAGCCTATCTCTTAAAAATAATTCATACTTTAATATTGTGGGAATTTAATTTGTGTTATTTTTTAGTGTTATTTAAAGATATTTATTTTAAAATTGATTGATTAAAATTTTATTATTGGTTTTTTAAATAACTTTTATTTCTATTAATTACTGAAATTTTGTTTTTAAGTTTTATTTACTTTATTTATTTTTATTTTAATTGTTCTATTATTTTCATGAATTATTTTTGTTCCCTCTATTTTCAAATTTAAATGACTTATATTATATTAAAACATATAATATAAATAAAATAAACACATATGTTAATGGTAAATAATAATTAAGCTAATCAAATTTTTTAAACTTTAGTGATGAAAAATTCAAACACATATTATTAAGTGTTTTATTTTTGATGATGAAAATCTTTGTATTTATTATTTTTTAGTTTAATTAAGCTATATTTAAACTAATCCGCATGTACTAGCTACTATGTAGCCCTTGTTAGTTACATAATATCAATATTTAATATGTAAAGAATGGTATGAATATATTCAATATGAGTATTCCTAGGAAGTCTTAGTGTTGCACCCTCTTCCTTTGACCTAGGGGGGCATTGAGGGAGTGGGGGGCTAATGGTTGAACCCTAGCCTCCTTCACCCTCTGTTTCATGTTGCCTCCTCTTCCATTCACCTAGGTCGTGCTTTATTAAGGCTTGTCTCGGAGGTGCGGTTCACTTGTGCTAACTCTAGTTTGGGAATGGGCATTAAGGGAGTGGGGGCACTGGTAGCCACCTTTGCCCCTTGCTTTGTTCTGCTCGCTTCGACATTCCCTTTGCAGGTGTAGTTCTCGATATCACTTGTGTTGGGGTCATTGTCGGTGTCGCCTCTCGTGCTCAAGCTTTGTCTTGGTTGCTTGTCTGGGTTTGCCACTAGTCACATTTCTCTCTCCCATCCTCTGTTGTCACTTTGGTCAATTTTTTTGTGGATGTGGAGCGGTTTTGTCCCCTGAATTCAAGGTCTTAAGTTCCACTCGCCGCTTGGTCGATATTCTTTGGACTATTGGTCATTTCCTCTCAAGGTTTTGACCCATGGATGTTTATAACCATTGAGATTTTGTTAATAGGCCTTTGCACCATGTATGGTCTTTCTAGGGTTTTGGCCTTGGTGTATAGTTTTTTTGTGGTCCTCTAGTTATTGGGAGACGTTTCTTGGAGCTTTGTGCTCGTTATTTTGCAGGCCTTACAGCTATCTATTGAATGTGTTTCTTACAACATTTACAAAATGTAATTTTGTTTTCAATAATAAAATTATAGATTTTTTTTCAAGGAAAAAATGAATATATTCAATATGGTGTGAATGTATAATTTCTAATAGATAACTAGTCATATAAATTTACTATTTAAATTATTTAAATCTCCTTTATAAATTTACTATTGAAAAGATTTAAATCTGTTTTTATTTTTGGGAGAAAATGTTCAATTTTGTGTTTATGAGTAAATAGTGTGATTGTTGTTTTTTTCTTTTTTTCTTATTTCTTTTTCAAGTGTGACAAAGAGCACTAATTACTAGCTTAACTTGAATGAGCCTAATAATCAAAAGCATGTATTTTGTCAGAAACTAGATTCATAATGTATTTTCTAACATTTATAATATCAATCTAATTACCATACAACACAAATTATATTAGTGATAAACATCATCTATTAATATAATGATTAATAAAACTTATATTTATTACAATAAAACATTATATTATCATTACAAATTATTTTATTAAAAAATATTTAATATTACTGCACTAAATAGTTTGAAACACTTGGACATAAAATATTTCAATGTGATTTTCCTACACCTTCTTTTTATAAAAATTATAAATTACAGAAACTTGCACTCAAAATTTTTCATATTTTTGCATTATTTAACAAATTTCTTAAATTCTTTATATTTCTAAAATATTCATTAAATTTCTTATTTGTTCTTATAAATCAGAGGCATGGCTGGATATTAAAAATCATGATTTTTATATTCCTCAAATTAACTTTATGCTGAAGTTAATAAATATATCAAAAGACATATCCAAAAAAGTCAAATTGTCAAAGCCCATCATTGATTAGTTGATGAAAGTCATGTCAACAAAATGACACCATTGATTGGCATCCCAAGATAATATAATGTGCACATAAGAAAATGGTAATAAATACATTAAAGAATAGGCAAATGATATTATCACATAGGAAAATGGTAATAAAAACATTAAAGAATAGGCAAATATTTGTTGAACCCAAGAAATTTGGTAAGCTCATCAATGTGAAGTTAAAAAAATGTTAAAAAGAAAAGTGAAGAACCTTGCTGAATTATTGTTATAAACACCTGTATGTGAGTATTATAAGCAGTCGGAGCGAGGATTCCAATCTGTGGTGGTCACAATTTTGGAATTGACAACACCGTATGCTCCACGGTATTCCAGAGGTAGTGTTACCAAAAAAGATCAAGACATTGCATGGGGAGGAATGGCATGGTTATCGAACCCAATGAGTTGTTTACAATTACATCCAAAAACTTGAGTAGCAAGATTTTCCACAAAGTTTTCTATATCAAGTTTAAAATTTACTAACCTCCTAGACCAAAAACTTGTTACATATATTTAGAGATGTTTATAAGTATGCTACCTATAGTATATGCAGAGTCCTTTACAATGTTTAGTTGGCATAGTCAAAATTACAAAGAGTGAACATCTACACTAATCATATGTGATTACTATATTATCCATAAAAACTACCCAATTCATATTAGGTAGACCGGTTGAAGGAGTATGTGTCGTTGACAAAAGATGTTGGGGCCATAGCAACTAGGATGCCTTTTTGTTGTGTTGTTTGTACACTTTTCGATTACTATTTTAGTCAATTCAATTCAACTCTTTTCTCTTGAATATGATTATATTGTGTAGTTAGAATGTCCATCAACAAATCGAACTAGGTTGATAACCTATCTATTTGCATGCTAAGGGTGACAAGCTCCAAGTACTCCTCAACTTCCATTGTACTTGGTTTTATTCCTCAGTTATGTCGTCAACCTTGCCTAACATCCATGGCTGCATCTAAAGTGTACATCAACCTAGTTCAAGGTGTAGTTACAATCCTACCAATGACTACTAATGAACCCTATATCTCAATTTAGACTATGATCTCCAGAAAGTTGACAAAGCATTGTGAGTAGTCAAGAATGGGACTATGTTACTTTATTTTCCCAAGACAACTATCCACACTAACAAATCCATCCATGATATCATTGTTGTCGAATGATTCATCAAAAAATTGATTGCAAAGTAATTGCCCTTTCATCCACACATAGAACCCTTCTTCCCACACTTGACTCATCAACCTCCAATAACTCATCCTCTAAAGGGGTTGGCCTCATGTTATTGTCGTGATTGGGAAGTAAATGTGTCTTTTCCCTCACATGCTAACCGCTACTTCCATCTCCATATCTCCTTCCTACATCACCTATGCATTGTCCTTCAACCTTATTTTCAAATCATTGCATGAATTACTTACCTTTGCATTAACACCACCATTATTACTCAATGACTCAAGGTTATGGAATTGGGACTAGCTGGATAGTTTGATTGACCCTCATTGTGCTTGGATAAAGCCTTAGACAACTTGATCGACCACTAAATTTTCTAGCTTGTTTAGCTCCCTTAATACATGTTTAGCTTCAGTTTCAGGAACTGAGTGGACGCTTGCCACAATTCTCTTGAAAACAATACTTAGTTTAAGGTCTATAAGAGTAGCTTCAAGGTTAAGATGTCAAATTTTGTTGTTGGAATCCCCCACAATAATGAGTGTCTTATTGGGAAGTTTCTTAGCTAAGTTGATTCCTTGTAGGAGGGCATACATCTTCACTTGGTTATTGGATGTTATGCCCAAAATCCAAGAATAAGTTAATTCCATTTGTCCTATAAAACTATAGAATACCCCACACACATCACCCTTGAATAAACATTATAATTGGAACATTAAAAAAAAAAAACATAATCTCAATAAAATTAAAACTCACGTCCCTGTAAAATTTAATAAAATCACTAGCAAAAATATAAAATATTACAAAGCTTTTATCAATCCTAATTTAATTGACTAAAATTTTATCTATAGTATTATTAGTTTAAAAAATATAAACATTATTACAATTAGTATTAATAATCATTATATTTATAGTAAAATTTGGCATTCCTTAAATAACTCTTAAACACTTTGAAATAAGTGAATTTATTACTTAAATTAACCCATAAAATTATTAAACATCTTGAAATGGACGAATTTAAAAAATGGTATTACAAACGAGATTAAAATAAACTATCACTTCCTCTTAATAGAATATACTCTTATGACAGTAATGCACAATTTTTTAATTTAACTACTTTCAAAAACCTCTCTAAATGGAATTTATAGTAATTTTTATATTTTCATAATAATCTTTATATTTTCATTTATATCAAATTGCAAGTTTTTTTTGTGATTTATGATTTGTATAAAAATTTAAAAAATCACATACTATTGCCAAAACAATTATGTAATTTTTCCGAATTTTTTTTATACATTTTTATTTTTGCAATTTATATAAAATATTTAGTTTATTTTTATTATAGATTTTATTAATATTAAAATATAATACCATTTTTATTTATATTATATTTAAATATAAAAATAATATTATAAAAAAATTTATTTATTTTTCATTTTTAGAATTTTTAAATATTGAAATATAATATCTAAGCGTGGTAAATAAATTTCAATTTTATATTATTATATATATATATATATATATACTATATTATATATATATATATATATATCTACACACGTTATTTAAATTTAAAATATTTTCGAAATTTGATAAAAATTGAAAAAAATGAAAGTAACATTAACACTATATGATAACCATATTATAATCTATTTTAATTTTGACTAATAATTTTAATAAACTTGGCGATATAAAAATATATTTAAATTAAAATTATAAATATAATATTAATCAAATACTAACTTATAATATATTTCAATGTTTATAATTTAAATTTTATTATATAAAAATTATTATTATATGTATTTAACTAAATATATTTTACTTATCTTTTGGGTAAATATTTTATTTTTTTATAAATTGAAATGTATATAAAAGATTTGAATATTTTAGTTCAGTTTTTCACTAGAATGATTGCACCATAACCAAAATTGCACACTTTGTAGATAGGTGTAAGAGATCAAAATGTTCAAAAAAACACTTAAAGATTGAGATGCATATTGAAAATCATTCCAAACAGTCCAATAGGAGAGACTGTAAAATAAGAATTCAAAATAATTGTGGGCATAACATAAATAAAGTAGGTGGATCATAATCAATGGCAACAACCTGAACCAGATCTTCATTGTTGCCAGGATTGCTGCCAATTGAAGGAGGGATGCCTAATTGTTGCTCAATATGATCCAAACATTGATCCAATTCCTGCAAATGACAATGGACGTGCTCTAAAGAGTGGAGGATGTCAGCTATATGTTCAAAGTGATCCATTAGAATCTAACCAAGGAAAAACTTTAGATGTCAGCATAAGTTGATAGTATATAGTATTGGTTGAAACAACCTCATGTATGACCTACATCCGGCATCCAGTCTGTCAACTTAGCTAGAACCTCAGTATCTAAAAGTTGCTATCATGCAAAGGCCCCCTCACGTTCCATGTGAGTTATCTCTTCCTGAATGGGGCCCGGATTGAGGCCCTAAACCTCACAGTGGTTTCTTCTCAACAGTGGTGGGTGCAAGAGTTGCCCTAAAAATCCCGCTCATAATAATATGTCACTCCTCAACAAAAATATACACACTAATAAAGCATGGAGAAAGCCACACTAAGAAAACAAAGACAATAACCCCCTCCCTTGTGTCTTGCAGTAA
>APFE030345006.1:139155-157497 GCA_000404065.3 Pinus taeda
GTAATTGTTTTATATAAATGTTTCCATATATTTAAAAAAAAAAATTGAGGATATTGAAATCTTAGACTAGATATACATGTTTGGACATAAAAACAAGCAAAATCATTACCAAGAAAGGGGATGGCTTGGTTATAGTTTATATTAATTGGTTTTACACATTTAGAAAGAATACGGATTAATAAAATATATAAACCTACTTGTAGCATCTTCCTCCAATTTTATTATAAGAAAAAGCCACACGACGCACGCTCACATATTTTTATAAGAAATGTCTTCAACCTTATCCTCCAAAATACAAAAGTGACCACATGACTCATAACACCAAGACTTGGACTAGTGTGCCACAAAGGATAAGAGAGTACCAACCCCATTTACAGGATGAAGTTAGTCAAAGAATTCTTGGGGAATTCACCACATGAGGCTGGTCAAATAATTCTTCTTGGGAATATAAATGTTGGTGGGGTGTCTTTAGAATCTTAGAGAGAAAAGACATAATTTGTTTGCAAATATAATTGGATTTCAATCATTTTGATATAGTAATTTAATTATGGTTAAGCCATATATATATTAGGTTTATAGTTTAATTTATAGTTTATTTTATTTTATTAATACTGTTTTAAATTTAGTAAGGATTTATTAAATTATATAATTTATATAATTTAAATTTAGATATTGTTTTATAATCTATTATATAAAATATAATTGATTAAATATTTTTATGTGATGATTGAAAAGATTAATATCTAAATAATTATATTTATAAAAGCTTCTATTATAAAAATTTAATTTGTTTTTTTTTTGTGTTTTAGAATGTTGAATTTATATATGTATTAAAAAAAAAAGAAAAAAAAGCATAATCTCACTCAAAATTATATTACTAAATTTACATTAAAAAAAACTAAAACTTCAAAAGTTAGACAATATATATGTGTTTGTCTGTGTGTTGCAAAGGAATGGTGTAACTTTCAGTTTCAAGCAACCTAATTTTATTTTAGCCACTTGTAGAAGGTCTACTGGGATTTACACTTTCTATATAGTGAAACAAATAATTCTGGGACATTTCTCCAACAGAGAAAACAGGGTCTGAAAATGCTTTGTTCAGTGAACATGAAGTGTACACATGGAACAAGAACAAAACGGTGGTCAAAGGAACACCACAAGCCAAACATGAATACCTGTAGGCAAGAATTTAATTGTTTTACCTGTTTACCTCCTTTATGGGTGTATCAACTACGACTCATTCTTCACGATTTAAATTGGAAACACAATGTTCCACTTTAATATTAGTTCTAAAACAGTAAAAATGTTAAGAAATATATGTTACCAAAAATTTGTTCTTTTTCTACAGAGTGGAATAAAACTTTGGAAAATGTCACAATGCTGAGAATTAAGGGTCCATGCTTCCTTTTGGTCATGCAAATTACACTCCCTTGTCTGGTTTTGTTGTTTAATACACACACAGGTCATTGCCCAATCTGGGCCATGGATTCACACAATTAGACGTCCCTTGTTGCCACAGAGTTAAAATAGAGAGAATTCAAATTGAATGTGATACTTAGCAAGTCTACAAGACGTTAGGAGTGTTTTGAGCGTTAAACACGAACATAGCATTTAGATGTAACTGTAAATTTTTCATCTCATTGAAGATTGATTACACAGTTCAACTTTTTTTAATGGAAAAATTTCATAGCATAGTTTCATACATTTTCCACCCAACCTCTCAATCAGGATTTTCGGAATTATTTTACATCTTCACCAAAATCTGAGATCAAAACTACCTATAACATAACTGACTTCTTTTTCTTGAATTTATTAATGAACTCATAACTAAATAAATCCTTTACAAAAGGCCTACGCTCAAGTTATTATTTTCCCTCTAATTTATTTTAACGAAAAACAACATTCAACTATTGTTAAAACATAAATTAAGGTTCCTACAACTGAGCGAGATTTTTTTTTAAATGCCCTTGCATCAAACTTCCAAGGAACAAAAGGATTCATGGACTCCTGTCCATGAGGTCTTCGAGTGTTTTGCCACTATTTTGTATTATTGCAGCAGACAACAAAGTAGCATCTTCTATTGGGTGATCTCTCCATTTGACGAGGTACTTGTAGTACTCGTTGCCTCGGGTTATCTTTACCACTATTTTGTCCAAAATATCCTCTACTTGCATTGGCTTAGTTGTAGGTAGTTGCTTCATCCATTTAGCTTTTTGGTAATTTTCATTATCTGGTTTAGATGTTGGTACTTATGAGTTATCTTTCACATAAGCGTACATATCCACTACATTAAATATAGGAGAGATTCCCACGCCGACTAGAAGTTTGATATTATATGAATTTGTTGAGAACTTCCTCAAAATTTTGCATGGTCCGATCTTGTTCAGTATGAATTTGTTATATTCTTTGTTAAAGATTCTTTATCTTCCTTTTTCTTATAGCTCTAAGTGTTTTCTTGTAGTAGTCCCTTAACTTCTTCATGTAAATATTGCGTGTTCATAGCAAAGTCTTCCCCATCGGCTTCTTATTCTCGCTTTTCCCAAACCTCTGAATTAAAAAATTCCTCATGGGTGTACTCCATAAACAATTTTAAATGGGATGAACCCAATACTTCGATTTGGAGAATCATTATAAGTGAACTCGGCCTGTGGAAGGACTTGATCCCATTAACGTGAGTGCTTACTTATCAAGCTTCTCAATAGGTTTCCCAAACTCCTATTGATGACTTCGGTTTGACCATTCATTTGAGGGTGATAGGTTGAGCTGAAACCGAGCTTAGTTCCCACTTCTTTCACAATGTCCACCAAAAGTGTCCAATAAACTTCATGATCATGTCAGAAACTATACTTGTAGGAAGACCATGTAATCTTACTACCTCCTTAAAAAAAAAAATTGGTAATGTGTGTTGCATCATTTGTTTTCTTACAAGGTATAAAATGTACCATCTTTGAAATTATGTCCACTACAAAAAATATACATTCATTGCCTCTTTGAGTTCAAGGAAATCCGAAAACAAAATCCATACATACTACATCTCATGGTCTATCAAGAATAGGTAATGACGGAAAGAACCTGATGTTTTAATGTTTTTGTTTGGAAAGTTGGTAGATTTTACATCTCTTCACAAACTTCTCAACATGAGCCTTCATGATTGGCCAAATATAAGGAGCACTCAGCTGAGAAAATGTTTTGACATTTCCAAAATGCCCTACCAATCCTACGTTATGATTTTCTTGTAGTAAATTGTCCCTCACTAAACCTTTTGGTATGCATAATTGGAAACCCTTAAACAAACGCCCTTCTTACAACATATATTCCATCCAAGGACTCCTATCCCTGCTTACCAGATTTTGACACACGTCGTAAGCCTCCTGAAAATTTGCATCATCTTTGTACAACTCTTGATATGATCCAATCCCAAGACCTTCACTTGAAACTTCTGCAAAAGTAGGCATCTTCTACTCAAAGCTTTGGAAACTTTATTTGTACTTCCACTAATATGTTTCAAAACAAATGTAAAATTTTGTGTATACTCTACCACTTAGCATGCTTGTGATTTAATTTGTCTTGTTTGCTAATAAATTGCAAGGCATGATTATCAAAATATAAGACAAATTGCTTAGGCATAAGATAATACCTACATTGCTTTAGAGCTTGGATGACTACATAGAACTCCTTGTCATATGTAGAGTGCTTCTTTTTCGATTCGTTCAACTTCTCACTGAAGTAGGCCATTGGTTTCTCATCTTAGATAAGAATAGCCACTATTGCATTGCCACTAGCATCACACCTGAGTTGAAACACCTTATTAAAATCTAGAAGAGCTAATATAAGCTTCTCAATGATCTTCTTTTTTAACAAATTAAAGCTAACAAAGTTACTAATCAAACTGAACTATTACCTCAAAACAAGAACTCTAGCCAAAAAGCCCCAAAAAAACATGAAAAAATAACCTAAAATTAAAAAGTGTTGATGTTAGAATAAGGTATTTTTCTTTCGGGGCTAAATTCTCAATGTCATTTAATAATGATGTTAAAGATAAAATATCATGACTCCAAAAAAACTTAAAATTCCAATGATAGGCATGACATTAACGATAAAATATCATGTCTCTGAAAAGTCTTAGAATTCCAACGATTTTCAGACATTGCATTAAAGATAAAATATCATGTCTCTAAAAAGCCTTAAAATCCAACAATTTTCAGGCATGAAATTAAAGATAAAATACCACCTTTATGAAAAGCCTTAAAATCCAACGATTTTCAGCCATGGTGTTAATATTCTTTTTAAAAATTATAATAATTTAATTTTTATTAATTATTTTTTATTTTAAGTTTATCATATTAATAACAATTATTATAATAAAAACATTTTTGATATAATGTTTGAAGTCACTGGATTGGAAACACTTCAGTTATGATGACCGAAAAATTTTACAAAACAAATAATTTGTATCTGATTTTGAAGTCTTTGATAACTCTCTCAATTAAAAGTTGTTTTTTTTGGAAAATTGGGTAATATTTTATTTTAAAATAATTTGAGATTTGAGATTTTGAAATTTGCTAATTGTTTTTTAAACTTACTTCATATTAGAAATATATATTTTAATTTTGTTTTTAACATATAATAATTATAATATATAAAAATTATATTTATTTTGAATTTAATAAATCTGGACTAATAAACATATTGAAAGTGAGCAAAAAAAACAGAGATTACACAAAAAAAAAATGTTTTCAGAATCCTATGGACCACAAAGGAAGTAAACCATCAACAAACAATTGTTCTTCTAGACTTATTACTTCCACATACTTTTTATTTTGACACATATATCCAATCAAATATATTCATAATATAGAAACATTGAAAAAAATGAAACTAATAAACATATTGAAAGTGGGAAAAAAAACAGAGATTAGGCAACAACAAAAAAAACTTGTCGTTTCCATCACCCTGTCAACTACAAAGGAAGTACATCATCAACAAAGAAATTCTCTATTTTTATTTTGACATATATATCCAATCAAATATATTCACATTATAGAAACACTAAAAAAAAAAAAGCCACAATTTTTTTTAAAAATAATAAGTAAATAAAAATATATACTAAAAAAAGTACAATATCTAGTGAAAGTAGAGGTTTTTAGAATTGATGTGTGATTGTAGGCGATTCACGCATAGCTTGGGGAGAAGAGCTAGGGTTTGAAGCAAAAGAGCAGTGTTGGGCACCATGGAGAGACAAGAGGGGGGGGAGTTCCACTCCCTCCTACAGTCAGGTAGTATCTAACAGATTCAAGAAAACCTCTGGAGGCTAAAGATGGGGTTTCAGGAGAAAGGAAACAGGAAAACAGAGGCACTCAGGGGAAGGAAAATACACAGGAAGGAGCTAGTAAAGGAAAGCAAATAGAAGGAGAGAATCATAATGCTAACACCAGAAAGAGGACTAGACCTTGTAAGCCTAAGGCAACCATCACTCCCCGAGTGGTGTTAAGTGATCTAGCGATACAAGCACATCAGGAACACATGGCGAACTATGCAATAATTTGTAAATTCATGGGGTTATGGCCTACAGAGAAGGATTTACAGGGATGGATGAAGAATCATTGGAAACCTAAGGGGGATATAGATCTGCACCTTGGATCCAAGGGTTTCTTCACTCTAGTTTTTACAAACATTGAGGATAAAGATAGGGTGTTTGAAGGAGGGCCATACTTCTATGTAGCTACTGGCCTCTATATGTGGCCTTGGGTAATGAATTTTGTCCCAGAGCATGAATCATTCACATCGGTCTCGGTGTGGGTTAGGCTATACTCCCTACCACTGGATTATTGGCAGTTGGAATCATTAAGAGCAATAGTAAATAAACTAGGGCATCTTGTTAAAATATCAGAGGCCACTATGCAGGGAAAGTATACCTCCTTTGCCCGTATATGTGTAGAGATGGACCTCTCTGGAGCTCTACCGGATGAAGTAATTCTGGAAGTTTTTGATGAAGAATGGGTGCAAGCGGTGGACTATGAGCATGTCCCCTTCAGATGCCGAAAATGTCATGAACATGGGCATCTATTCAGAGATTTACCTTTAAACAAAATGGAATAAAGAACTAAAGCTACCTCAGGGAAAGAAACTGAAAGCTTTAGAAAAGTGGGAAACAAAGGTAAAGGAGTGAGAAGGTACCAAATAAAACCCAATGAGGAAAAGCAGCTGAATCAAAATAGGTACAAGGTATTAGAAGAAGAAGAGGAGAAAGATAAAGCAAACCAGACTCTGGAGGATAGCCCTGTAGAGAAGGAAAAGGAAGACAGCATGGAGGACACATAGGAAAAAAACCAACAAAAGAAGGATCTGTCGAACACTATGGAACTGGATAAGGATCAAGAGATGACCCCTAGCGAGGTGGGAACAGAGGACAATGAACTGCAAGATATTCTTGAAAGGGAGCATCTAGATCTAGAAAAGTTTCTGGAGCAAGGAACCACCAAAGGAATGGACTTGCTACCACAAGAGGAATTCAACAGGGTGCAAAAACTATTCCTATGGAGAACCCAGATGAAAGGTTCAGGAGTCAAAAGAAACCACGAGAGTCGAAACAATGAAGGAGAGAAAACAATGAAGGTAGCACCAAGATTACTCCTAGGAACCCAGGCATGAAAAGAGGGAGGAAAAAATAGAATGAGCTGCCACTAGAGTGTGGAAAGCTAATGATTGACTCGGGTAAGATGAAAGACCTAGCTAGTTACTCATTTACAAAGCTTTCTCAATGAAGCTCACAACATGGAATATCAGGTGTCTAGGAAATAAAAAGAAACAAAGAAATCTCAACAATAGAATGAAAGAGGAAAAGGCAGACTTGATTTTCATTCAGGAAACAAAATGTTCAATTGGAAAGATAAAAGAATACACAGAAAATGGCTAATTAAATATGAATATCTAGAAGTTAAAGCAGATAAAACAATAGGAGGAATTCTTACACTTTGGAACCCTATGAAAATAGGAGTCCTTGATGCTGAAGCATCAAGAAACTACCTCTCAATGGTTATTCAACCTTTGGGGGACAAGGAAGTTTATTTGATCGCAAATGTTTATGGTCCACAGAAGCCTGAGGACAAACTTAGGCTTCTTACCTCACTTGAAGATCTAAGAAACAGACAGTCGGGCATTCCCTGGATTTTCGGCGGGGACTTCAATATGATCAGATCCCTTTCGGAAAAAAAGGTGGAACTAGAGCACTAGGTAGAGACTCCATATAATTTCAAAATTTTATATAAAACAATATGAGGCTAGTAGACACAAAAACAAGTAATGGAATCTTTACCTGGAATAATAAAAGGGGAGGTGAGTCCCAGGTGGCTTTAAAACTCGACAGAATTATAGTCTCGGAGGACCTTATCCTTACAGGCCTTGACCTGTCAATAAGGATACTTCCTTTTGGGTGCTCGGATCATTGGCATGTTCAAATTGAAGCGTCCTTTATAGGGACTCCAAGAAACAGACCTTTTAGGTTTGAAAAAATTTGGCTCACCGATCTAGGCTTTATCAACAATATTGAAAAATCGTAGATAGAGGATATGCATGTTTAGGGCACTAGAATGTTCCTCCTACATAAAAGATTGAAACATATCAAAACACAAGCTAAAATATTGGAATAAGAATGAATTTGGAAACATTTTTGAAACCAAGAAAGTTGTTGAATGGAAGCTACATGAGATCAACTAGATCCTCATTACAGGTGGCTTCAACGAGGGGAGAAAGAAACAAGAAGAACACCTTAAAAAAGAATGGGAAGAATTATGCGTGCAAGAGGATATTTTCTAGAAACAGAAATCAAGGGCACAATGGTTAAAAGAAGGAGAAAGGAACACAAGGTTTTTTCACAAATCCACCATGGATCACAGGTCTCATAACAGAATCTCAGTCATCAAATATGCTCAAGGTAAGCAACTCAATGCCCACAAAGAAATAGAAGCAGCGCTGGTTCAACATTTCCAAGGCATTGCCGAGGAGCCTCTCTTAGATAGATCACAGTTCATCAAGGACATAACAATGCACATTTTGAAGCTTGTGATAAGGGAAGATAATTACAATCTAAACAGGCCTGTGAATGAAGAAGAGGTCAGTGAAGTCATCAAAGAGATGCAAAATGGGAAGGCGCCAGGTCCAGATGGTTTCAATGTCGACTTCTTCAAAGCATGTTGGCTAATTGTTAAGCAGGATATTCTAGACGTGGTGGAGGATTCAAGGAGAAACATAACTATATTTAAGGCCCTTAATACATCTTTCATATCCTTAATCCCCAAACAAGATAATTCAATGACTCGAGACAAATTCAGACCAATAGCATTGTGTAATGTGGTGTACAAAATCAATTCCAAAATAATAACCAACAGGCTTAAGCCCCTTCTTCCGACTCTTGTTTCTGTGGAACAAACTGGGTATGTGGAAGGCAGACAAATTCTCTATAACATCATTCAACCTCACGAGGTGGTTCACTCACTTAAAAGCAAGAGGCAGGCAGGTATGGTCATGCAACTTGACCTAGAAAAGGCTTATGATAAGCTAAGTTGGACTTACATAAGAAGAGTTCTTATAGCTTATGGCTTTGACCGTAATTGGGTACGGTGGGTTATGGCCCTTGTAACTACCTCGAGTTTTTCGATACTAGTTAATGGCTTGCCATCCAAAACCTTTAACCCTTCAAGAGGTCTCAGACAAGGGTATCCACTCTCACCCTTCCTCTTTATTCTCATGATGGAAGGGCTTGGCAAAGCTATCAATTCTGCCAAAGTAGAAGGCAAAATCCAGGGCCTCAAACTCACCATGTGTGGAGAGGCTTTAACCCATCAACAATTTGTGGATGATACCATTTCCAAAACAAATCATGTAGCTTATTAATCACCGGTTCTTAAACTAACTTGCTCAGAGGTTTGTTTGTTAGCGGTACTTCCAAATATTTGGAAGGTAACAACTCTCTTTGAAAGCCTAAAATTCTAGATATATTTCTCTGAATAACAATGTCAGTGTTAAAAAAGAAAATCTTTGATTTGGTAAGGCTTACCTCGGTGCTTGCAGCCATTGCAAAGACTTTCAGGAAATAGAAGCTCTAGCCTACAAACAAATCCTGAAAGTCTTTGAAATGGCTACATGCACTGAGGTAAGCCTTACCAAATCAAAGATTTTCTTTTTTAACATTGACATTGATATTCAAAGAAATATATCTAGAATTTTAGGCTTTCAAAGAGACTCGTTACCTTCAAAATATTTGGGAGTACAGCTAACAGGAAAACCTTTGAGCAAGTCAGTTTGGGAACCAATGATTAATAAGCTACAAGACAAAATTAGGAAATGGACTACTAGGTCTTTGAACTTAGCAGGAAGGCTAGTGCTCACAAAAGATGTCCTTTAAACTATTCCCATTTTTATGTTCTTAGCCCTTCCATCTCCTAAAGGAATCATGCAGTAATGCAAAAAATGGGCCTTGGTGGCCTGGGAAAAGATCTGTAAACCCAAGACCCATGATGGTTTGGGGCTGGATGATCCTAAAATGCTAAACAAGGTTTTGAGGGCTAAGCTATGGTGGAGATGGCTAACAAATTTAGCTTCCCCTTGGGCCCAAATTTGGAAACAGAAATATGCAATCAAATGGCAAGATAAGGACCACATTAGAATGTTTGGGCTCATCGAAGGCTCCCACATATGGAACAAAGCTTGGGAAAATAGAGCCATTATGCAGAAACATAGCTTCTGGGAAATAAAAAATTGAAACCTTGCTTGGTTCTGGGAAGATAACTGGCAACAAGAACCTAAGTTGTTAAACGACGAATTCGCCAGTCTCAAGAATGATACTGACAACAAGGGGTTACACAGGGTAAAATACTTTTGGGATCTGGAAAGAAGGGATGAAAAATGGAGATCATGGAAGACTCTGGTTTATAGTGAGAACTCCCTGTTGAAGGCATAAGAAAAAGATTTATTGGACATCCTGGAACAAATAAAGATTTTGACTTCAGCTAATTCAAACCAACTGATATGGGGCAATAACAATGAAGGTAACTTTAACCTCAAAGAGGCCAAGTGTATAGCCCTAGGACTAGACTTCCCAAACCCTGATGGTGTATGGAAGGACCTATGGCAAAACCAAAGTTGGATGAAAATCAAATTGTTCACATGGTTAGTGCAGCATAAAAAGATTTTGACCTGGGAGAATATTAGGAAGAGAGGGGTATATGGTCCATCCATATGCCAACTATGTGAAGCACAAGAAGAAATCATGGATCACCTACTCAACCTTTTCCCTTTCACTTCCACCTTGTGGAATGGAGTTGCTTCAATATTCAGAAAAACAAATACGGACTTGGGCAGCATTACCGGCACTCTAAAGAAGTGGAGGAGAAATTTCTCTAAGAATGAAACAATCAACAAAGCTTGGGCATTAGTTCCAGGCTTTCTAATATGGGATGTCTGGAAAGAACGCAACAACAAAATATTCAAGAACAGGAAAGGTTCTCCCCAGAATATCATGGCTCAAATATTAAGACAACTCAAGGAGATAGTAGGAACCCTCATTAAAAACCCCCCTGAAGAAAGACCTAAAGGTAAGGATGCACAGATTCTTCTACAGTTGGGTCTTCAGGGGCTTACCCCATAGGGAAAAAACAAGAATGTAAGTCACATAATCTATCATAAGGATTTCTGGCAGCCTCCCCCTCAGGGATTCTTAAAATGCAATATAGATGGGGCCTCTAAAGGAAACCTGGGTATGGCGAGGTATGGAGTAGTAAGAGATGAAAATGGGTACATAAAAACCCTCTTTCATAGCCATTTGTGTAAAGCCACTAACAATATGGCGTAGCTTATGGCCCTTGAGCAAAGTATAGAAATCTTGAAGAACTCAAATCTTTAGAATATCATAATTGAAGTGGATTTCGAATTAATTATTAATTCATTTAAGAGAATTTGCTATGGTTCTGCTCTAGAGAAAGTCTCGAAACACTGGCAGATTCTACAAGTATATCAATGGATTCATTCTCACCTGTAGAACATGAGAACCATAAGTTTTACTCATGTGCAACATACTACCAAAAAAGTAGCAAACATACTTGCTAATGAGGGGGTGCGCTGGACCAAGAGCAATAAAGTTTATGATTGGATAGAGGTACCCCAAGGCAGATTGAGGGAAGAATGTCTCAAACAGGAGAATGCGGATAGGGAGCTCTATCAAAGCAGGGGAAACTGACAGCATGTTGACTAAAGGTATCAGGGGAAGTTCGATCTTTTATGGTGAAGTAGTGCATGGTCATCGGGGCTATGGGAGAGAACGAGCACCCAAAACTCGTCATTGGGCGGATGTCAATTTGCACCCTGCACTCTCAATGACAACTAAATTCTCTATCGAACATTTAGCTCCGCCGAGTGTTGATTTAAAGTACTTACATTTAAGTAGCTTCGCGGCAATCCTATGCATTTTGCAAGGCAACTTGCAAGGTGGTTACCTTGCACATCGGACTTGAACTGAACCTAAATTATGGCGGTAATTGATTTCAGGTTCGGATTCAATGATATATTCCGTGCATGTTTAGCTTCTAGGTTGGAATCGGTGGATTTCGAGTGGATTACATGCACGAAGTTTATTCCCCCATTCGAACCCGAATTCGTATAGTTTGGTTTCTATTTCCTCATCGGGTCTGATTTTAGAATCAAAGAATATGCCTTTTTTCGCTCTGATATGCGCCTCATCCGGTAGACCTTCGAAGATAGATCGGATGGTCCAGGCGTTTGTTGGTAGTTTGAAGGACTCGAAGTTAAGTTTGTGGGCCCGTGGCTCAGATGTTTAGCCTTTGGCTCAGCGCCCTAAGCCTTAATCAAATAGTTAACTCTATGTCCCTCAGGTACTTTGGGTTTGTTGTAATATATGTAATATGTTTCTCTATTTCAAATGAATAGAAGGTACGACTCTTGCTTCAACAATATAAATATTAATATACATATATATATAATATTATAGTATATAAAAAAAAAAAAAAATCAAAAACAAAAAATGAAAAAAACAACTGATAAAAAATACAAATCTAAAAAAAAACAACAACAAACAATAATTAAGAAATAATTTAAGAATTGTCAAAAAAAAGAAAAAGTATATGAGGGATAACTTAAAAATAAAAAAAAAAAAAATTTAAAAACACAATAAAACAATTAAGAAACTTAAAAAAGAAATATATTTTTTTAAAAACAACATAGAACATTAAATATAAACATTAAAAAAATTGGAAAAAATAAAAAAAAAAAAAAACAAAAAAAAAAAAATAATAAAAAATAAAAAAAAATATTAAAAGAAAATTAAATAATAGTTAAAAACATTTAAAAAATAATTTATACAAAAATGGAAACTCCTCGCGCCCAGTCTCTAGGCCATGTAACCCCTAAGCGAGCAAAGTCGATTCCAAGAATTGCCTTTTCTCACCCAAGGGCCGTGACGCCTGGGGCTTGGGCAGGCAAGGGGTTTTATTATTTTTTAAATGTTATTTTTTTGCCCATGGGGCTTTGGATTGACAGTGAATGGGCGAATTGTTAAGGCACTCCTTGAGATAGGTCACTGGTTCAAATCCCCTGTGGGTGGTTACCTACCAAAAAAAAATACGTTATTTTTTAAATGCTATTTTTTTTATTATTATTATTAATTTTTAGTGTTTTTAATAGTTTTTTTACATATGTTTTTCTATTTAATATGTTATTTATTTATTTTTTCCAATTTTTTGTTAATTAATAAAATGTTTTTATTTATTTATTTATTTTTAATTTTATTTTTTTATTTTTTAATTGCATTTTTTATTTTTTATTTTATGTTTCTAATATTTTTAAGGATTTTTTTTTTTAATTGTTTTTTTTTTTAAGATTGTATGTTCTATTTTTTAACATTTGTTTTCGTTATTTTTACTTTAAATGTTATCTGAATCATTTTTTTGGAAAAAACCCTTAAAATGTCATCTTTGAATAAAAATTTCATAAAATTTGTTATTTTTTCAACTGTTTTATTCAAAATTTTCATATAAATTGTCTATTTAACATGTCGATTTTAGTGAAAGGGTTTTAAAATACATATTTTTTTTAATTATATCTATATGCAATATGTGTATTTCTTGTTGAGTATTTAAAATTGTTATCTTTTAGTGACAATTATGTTATGTGTATTAAAGTATTAATTAATGATATATAATTATATAAAAATATTAACCTCAAAATATTATGCTATTATTTTTTTCAAATTTGCAAAAATTAAAATTCATTATAAAAACATTGCAAAGAAAAACAAAAAACATATGTTTGGAAAATCCTTAAAAAGTAATCATCTCAAGGCGAAAAACAAGAAGATGAATAAAACTACTTCAAAAATGGTAAAATAATCAACATCTAAAAAAAATATTCACACTTAATACATTAGAAAATTTGAAGTGTTAAAATAAGCCCTCTAAAAAAAATAGCGTTGATGTTGTATTTACACTTTTCAAAATTAGCATGAAAATCACTAACATTTAAAAAAAAATGTTCATAGTTGATACATAAGAAAAGTGCAAAAAATATGCTCCAAAAAAAAGTGTATTATGAATAACCATTTTTCAAAATCGGGTGATTTTTTTGCTACCTCAAAAAAGGGGGTAATTGGTAATTTTCTCGTTTGATTAGTAACTATGTTGACTTCTTTTCGTTGTTGTTGTCCACCTAAAAGGATGATTTTCTTTCTTGATTGTGTCAAATGATTGGAGCACATATTCCGCTAAAATTTCTAATAAAGTTCCTATAGAAGGTTGCTATCCCATGGAAACTCCTGACTTTGAAAATATTTCTTAGAGAAGGCCACTCTTGGATGGCTTTCACTTTATATGGATCCATTTTCAGACCTTCTTGAGAAATCACAAAGCCCAAATAAGTTAATTTTGTTTTCATAAAATAATACTTCTTTAAATTTATCAAAATATTTTTTGATACAACTTCTTCATAACCAAGTTGAAGTGCCTCATATGTTCCTCTTTTGTTTCACTAAACACCAAGATATCATCAAGATATACAATTACAAGCTTTCCTCTGAACTCTTTAAAGATTGCATTCATAAGTCTCATGAATGTACTATGGGCATTAGTCAAACCAAAAGGCATGACCACCCACTTGTACAACCTTTCATTATTTTAAAGGTGATTTTCCATTCATCCCCTTCCCTTATTCTAATATGGTTATATTCTATTTTTAAATCAATATTTGAAAACTATTTGGCACCACCTACAAAATACATTAAATCATCAATACATGGTAAAGGAAATCGATACCTAATAGTAATCTTGTGTATGGCTCTAGAGTCAATGCACATTCTCCACTCTCCACCTTTCTTTGGGCTCAATACTTAGGAATAGCATGTGGTCTCAAACTCTCCCTGATCAATCCCTTTTCCAATAATTGTTCTACTTGTTTTCTTATTTATTCATTCTATGTTGGTGTCATTCTGTAGGTTTCCTTGTTTAGCAAGCTTGGTTCCAGAATATGATCTATATGATGCCTTATGCCTCGAATGGGTGGCAACTCATTTGATAAGGCATCTACTACAATATAAGCATATTCATTTAATATATTCTGAACTTTAATTGAAATATTATTTAACCTTTTTTTTTTCAAAATAACTCTAGGTTTTGTAACAAAGTGAAGTTTACCTCTTCTTCTTGCATCTGATTTAAGAATTCCTTTTCACTAATTGGAAAAACCTTGGGACTGTTTTGTACATCAGCTTGTTCTTCTTTCAAAGGCATGAGGTTGTTCTTCTTACTATCTTCCTCAAATGTGTAGTTTTTCTTCCTACCATCATAGATTACATTCTGATCATATTTCCAAGGTCTTCCAAGTAGCACATGACAAACCTCCACAGGCATAACGTCACATAGTACTTGGTCAATATATCATCTAATACAAAACTCAACTTTGCATTGTCCATTTACCAATACTTGTTGATCTTTCTTTAGCCAAGAAACTTTGCATGGGGTAGGATGTGGCATCCTTTCCAACCCCAACTTGTCTACCATTTCTACATTGCCTAAATTATCAGTGCTTCCATTATCAATAATTAATTTGAAACACTTACCTTTTGCCTTATGTATTGTTCGAAATTGACACCTTCTTTGAGGTGGCTCACATACTTCTTTACTTGGCTTCAATAAGAATCTTTTCATCAATAGGGATTCTCTAGTTTTTGAGACTTCAGTCAGTGCTTCATCTTCTTTACTTTCATTCTCAGCTTGCACCACTTGTACATTTTTTTGTTTTGTCATTTTCCATAAAGTTCCATGACTTATGGCCTAATTTTCCACATATGTAACATTGAACTTGATTATATTTGTCTTTGCCTCTTCCTCTTGAATAAGTTCCTCTGCCCCTGGGATCATTAGGTTTGGTTGCTTGTTCTTGTCGTCTAAAATTACTAGTTTCAACATGCTTCTACCCTTTATATTGTCCTCTTCCTCTTTATATACATCTATCTTTGTCTTGGCTCTTTCTTGCCAACTTTTCCTCCCCCTTTAACGCAACCTAATACGCATCCTTTACAAACTTCAATGAAAAAAAAAATATTTCGTCATGTATGTCAAACCTTAGCCCATTGATATATCTAAAAATTGTCTCATGGGTATCTTTTATATAACTTACCTTGATGTTTATTCTATAGAATTCCTCCGTGTATTCTTTTACTATCATTAGTTTTTGTCTCAAATTTTACATTTTTCTAAACAACATCAACTTATAAAATCTAGGTAGAAACTTACATTTTAACTTTGCCACCATTCTGCTCCAGCTCTTAATCTCAACTTTTTCTTGTGCCTCCTTTCCTCCTACACCTCATCCCACCATAAGGTTGTGTGTCCACTCAGCCTTGTAGCAACAAATTTCACTTGCTTGTCCTTACTTACTTCTTCGTAATCAAAATATTTATCCAAGGCAATTATCTAGTCGATCAACTCCTCTGTCTCTAGACTCCACTCATATGTCAAAATATCAAATTTTGGCCTTGAACTAGAACTCAAAATGGACTTAAGAACCCTCAAATTTGTAGTTTCTTCTACCACTCTTCCTTCTTCTTCAGAATAATCCCCTTTTGGTTCACTGGTGTCCCCAATTTCAAGTTCCTGTTGTCTGGATGCTTCAATAGCCTCCATCCTTTCTCAAAGAAGTATTACCTCCTCCAATAATTCTGCATTAGCCACAGGTCGATGACCTATTCATTTTCCACCTCAACCTCTTCTGATCCTAAGTGCCATCTCTTGCAGAACAATCACTGGGAAATAATCTTGCTATAAACTACAAACTCCAACTATAAATCTTCTCTGATACCACTAATGTTGCAGTGGAATGGTGTATCTTTCTCTTTCAGGCGGCCTGACTATAATTCAACCACTTGTGGAAGGTGTACCAGGATTTATAATTTCTTATACAATGAAACAAATCATTCTGGAACCTTTCTCCAACACAGAAAAAAGGTTTGAAAATTCTTTGTTCAGTGAACAAGAAGTATACACGGGAACAAGAATTGAATTGTGGTCATAGGAACGCCATAGGGAAAACAATAATACTTGTAGGTGACGATTTAGTGGTTTTACTGGTTACCTTCATTCTAGGCGTATAAACTACGACTCATTCTTCATGATTTAATATGGTAACCCAATATTCTACTTTAATATCAATTCCCAAAGAATAAAAATGTCAAGAAATATATGTTACCAAAAAAATATGTTCTTTGTCTACATGGTGAAATAAAAATCTAGAAAAAATCATAATGCTCAGAGCTAAGGGTCCACGCTTCTTCTAGGTTCTGCAAATTACACTCCCTTGCATGGTTCTTCTGTTTACTACACACATAGGTTGTTGCTCAATCTTCCACCCATTCACAGAGTTAAATGTCCCTTGCTTCCACAAAGTTAAAATATAGAGAGATCAAACAGAATGTGATACTTAGCAAGTCTACAGGACGTTAGGAGTGTTCTTGAGGCTCAAGCCCGAATAAAGCATTTAGAATGTAACTGTAAAATATTCATGTCATTGAAGATTGATTACACGATTCAAATATTTTTTAGAGGAAAATTTTCATAGCATTTTTTTAGACTTTTTCCACCTAACTCCTCAATCGAGATTTATGGAATTCTTTTACATTTTCCCCCAAAATATGAGATCGAAACTACCTATAGCATAACTGACTTCTTTTTCTTGAATTTATTAAGTAACTCATAACTAAACAAATCCTTAACAAAATGCATATGCTCTAGTTATTATTTTTCCTCTAATTTATTTTAACGAAAAAACAACATTCAACTATTGTTCAAACATAAATTAAGGCTCCTAGAATCTAAGCGGGATTTTTTAAATGTCCCTACATCAATATAATTATTATATAATCCTGATGAAGACAAGTTTAAAAAATAATCCCGGCTTTAGATCTAGGAGGCCTTAATTTATGCAGCACTCTAAACTGAAATATTGTCCTATCTATTATAGGTTTTGGAGGTTTTTTTGATGTATTTTCTCGTGTAATTTATCCATAATTCAACATATATTTTCTAAAATTATTTCAGGTTTGAGTTGTGAACTCTCCACAATCTGAGTTCCTGAGGAGTTTTTCACTGTTCTAAATCCATATATGAAGTGAAAAACTTATTTATACAAAATATTATCCTTGTATGCTAATTAATTATGCTTATAGGCATGTTTATTTTGAAACAGGTCTTTTAGAAGTTTAATTTAATTTTCAATAATTATAAGGTGGATGACGGGGATTTAACCTCCATGGCATATTCTAATATATTTCTAGTAGTATACAAAAATAAAAGGTTTAGATTTATCTCCAATGTAGTTATACCATTTTTCTCTTTTAATTAAACTGATAAATTAAAAAACTATCATATGAACAAGTGTCATATGAAGTGAGCTATAGTTTTTTAGGCATGTGGTATCGATAAGCCATGATATTGGCCAGTGATATTAATAATGTGGCCACAAGTGGACACATTGCTCTTTAATCCAATATTGGCGCTCACCCCGACCTATGCCTCTCTCCTCGATCGTTTAATTAATAAATATATAATAATAAAATATTATAATAAATATAATAGTAAAATATAAAAATATATATAATATAATATATTATATAATACACAGAGTATAATATGTATATACAATAATAATAACAATAATATAACTAAGTGTAATATATATATTAATATACATAATCATACTATAAATATATTAATATATATATAATAATATATATATATATATATAAAATATATATATAATACTCGAGAAGGAGAGCATAGGTCGGGG